>CAMKVN010003114.1:0-11370 GCA_946474995.1 Funneliformis geosporum
ATAAGTTGGAAAGTTTTTTTAAATTTTAAATCATTAGTTGTTTGATGATTTTGTTTTTATTTATATATAGTTACAAACGATCATAAGTAACGCATCATATAGATTGATGTAAATTTTTACAATTTTTTTTATAAATTATAAAATAAAGTTTTTATTATGTATTTTGCCGGATTTTACGAATAAAATGAGCCTTTTTACATAAGTTTTCGTGCGTTATATTAAAAATTATTTTTATTTTAACATTTTTATTTAAGTGATGCAAATCTTTTGAGCGCCACTGTATGTTCAGATTTAAACATTAACTCATTTTTTTATTTTTCCCGGCAGTTTATCGTCCGCTATGCTTATAAATAAACCAGAGCGATTCTTATTGATCCACAGAATCATAACGTTCGCAAAAAAAGATATCACTTCAAAACATAATAGGTTTTATTTTTAAAACACGGTAAAGAATAATTTAATATACAGATAAAAAAAATAATAAAAATTTACAACAACCAGAATAAATGATATATACATTAAATCTCTATATAATCATTTCTTGAAAAAAAAAGACCAAGAGAAAAATTATTGAAAGTATTAGAGATATAACCAAAGTTTTGATAAAACTTTGTTTTTTTTTTTTTTTTTAAAAAAAAAGTAATTACTTTTGCATGCATCACACATTAATTAATCGATTTTCTTCTTTCACAAGATATTCATCACATCATAAGAGAATTTAAAACAATTTCTAATTCTTGATTGTTATAAAGAATATTATTAAGTTGAGAACGCTTTTTGCGTTGATTCCTCATATTAATCTGTTGTTTAATATAACCATAAAACCAATAACATTGAAGAGGATAAAGTAAAGCTAATATTAACCAAGTCGATTTTGATTGATGATAATTATAATATAGATGAATCATCATTGCGTGAAATAATAATCTCGTTGAAATGAAGGATGTCAAATATAAAATTTCTTGTTTAAGTGATTTGTTGTTGAATTTCTCTGTCGCCAGGACAAGAGTTGAAACCTAATAAACAATTTTTTTGAAAGTGGTTAGTTTTACGAGGTAAATTTTTTAAAAAAGAGAGAGATCGGAAAAGGAATTATATATACCTCAAAAATTGACATTAAACAAAATATTTCAGTTCTTTGTTTATAAATGACAAAAACTGATATTGCAAGATGAATCAAATGATGTAAATAACCTTTCATACTCGTAACATTACTAATTTCATGTTTATAAAAGGCTCTTCCAATCAATAAATCTAATATACAATAGGTCATAAAGAATCCAACCAAGACTATAGATAAATTTGATTCTTTGGGAAGATCGTTGACATTCCAATTAGCACTAAAAATCAATTGAAATACGAATGGAATTGATCCTATTGACATGATTATTGACGTAGTATACGTTAGAATCCATGCCCTTTGTTGTTTATTCTTGAGAAAGTTATTCTTTACAAAGAAAACATAAGTTGTTAACAGTAATGTTGAAGAAAGTACAAAGGAATTTAGAAGTAAGGATGCGTTTGGAAGTGAAGAGATTTGAGTTTGATGATTTTGTAAATTTGTTGAATTCGGGAGGATAAAGGAAGGGTTGATTTGTTGAGACGAGATGATGATAACATTCATGTTTGAAAGTTGATCCATGGTTAATATTTGCAAAGCTTTTTGGGAAAAAAGAGAGATTCGTGAAAAATAAGACGTTAAAAAATAAAAATATATATAGAAAGATAAATAAATATTCAAGGAAATAATTAATTGAAAAACAAAAAAATCCATTTGAAGATCGGATCAATTTATATAAAAAATTTTCACAAAAAAAAACTAATCATAGTTTCCATTTTTATTTTTTTGGTTCAACACAATATATAAACAACAATTTATATCACATTTGAAATCATTGTTATCAAAAAACAATAGTTAAAACAATAATAATAACCACATTTTATTACATCCAATGGAAAAAAATAAGCTTTTTTGATTGTGTAAAATCTTTTTAACCTTTTTTATAAAGCATTCTTATCGATACATCATAGATTTTTTATTTCTATTGCATGATAAAATATCAGATGGTATTTGACTTGAAAGAACAAAAAGGAATTTTTTTTTTTAAAAAAAAAAATTACATTTTCTATTAACATCATCATGAAATTTTTAAAATTTCAAAAAAAAAAAAAAAATTGGGGCAATTTCCAACAGCCCATAAGTCGGTCAAATGTATAATCAATTAAAAAATACAATATTTACCCAAAGAAGTGCAAGAATTTGCACCACAATCAATAACACTTTGTGCAACAAATTATACTGCTTCGGGAGATTTTGTTGAAAGATTGTAACAATTTGATTTTTTTTTGTTTAGATCAATGAAGAATAATGCATGACAATCCTGTATAAATACATTGTATTTATAGGTTCAAGTTATTAAGTGAAATAATTGAACACCCCCGATCTTCGTTCTATTTTGCCTGTTTGTGAAGAAAATTAGCAGCGACTAAAACATTGTCAGTCAGTGTTGGTTAATTGGACTATCCAATTGAATTTTAGTTACTATGACGTTTACTCTGCATAATAAATATAATAATAAACTATTTAGAATTACCGATTTTAGAAACTCAAAAACCCATTAATCGAATAATTAATTATAAACAATATGTCACATGATTCCGATAAAATATTTACACCCCTTTTTTGTCTAACAATACGTCCCTGATTCATAGGCTTGAACGAAATTTGTTGGTTGACCCGCATTTGCATTTATTGATAATAATGGCAATAGCAATGCAAAATGAAATAATATGCATTCAGCAAATTTATAAGTACTTCATGTTATTGTTTATGCAAAATAGATATTTCCGGATTTGAAAAATTTAAATATACTAGACGGGAACCGTTGTTTGAGTCCGGAGCACGAGTGTAACGAAAGTAACCAATCGTATCGACCCAATTTTTGACATTTTTCATTAACGTTGCTAGACCATAATAGTCCTTCGTTTACGCTCCGGACTAATCATGTATGCAATAGCAATTTATTAAAAATTCTCAAGTGAAAAAACCAAATCACACGCTATTCCACGCATTTAAGGTTAAGCTTTCGATATGCCTTTGTATGATGACCAATAATTGACGAAAATACAAACTTTTGTGAGAAAATTTTATGGGATGACGCTTTTCTTCTTTCATTTCCATATCGAGTTATCGTACCATATTTTTTATTAAAAATCATTGAAAATCCCCCTTCCCCCTTCAAAAAAAAAAATATATATATAATTTTTTTCCCAAGTAAATATGACGAATGAATTAGTTAACCAAGTTTCTACTGAAAAGAATTATAAAAAGGTTTGTTAACCATTCGTAAAAGAATAGAATCACTCTTCGAATTGCGAATCCTTTATTTATTTTTATTATTATTAGAAGTATGTACTTTCTAAACCTGTAAGCGACAATGTATGCAATAACGAACAAATCTTTTAGAAATTCATCACCATGATTTTTTTTACGCGGTATTTATTCGCACATTTTTATTTCCTTTAGAATGAATCTCAATCCAACGAAAGTCATAGTACCGTTACAAATGAAACTAAAGTATGTAAATGGATTCGCTTTAAATGATCTTTCGTGGCGCAGCATCTTTTCACACATTCATTGTTTCCTTTAAGCCTAAAAAAATGTCTGTGGGACTAGAAACGTTTCTTAATGATTATAATAAATACAAATATTGGTATATCGGTATTATTATTTTATTAATCGCACTTGCGCTCGTAAGTATAATTTAGTACATGTTGATGATATTTTCGATGAGCCCTTTTTAAACCTATATTCTTTATAAAAGGTACCTGGTCCAGACGATTCTTCAGGTTTTTTCAGGAAACTTTCTGAAACGATAACCGGGATCTCTCGTGACATTGACCGTGTCCATCTTCCAGGTAATTAATTTATTTGACGCGTTCATCCAAATGAAAAAATATATATACCACATTAACTTTAACTTGATCAAACAGCCACAAACAAAGTTATGGACCATGTTGTAGCATGCCGTAGAGCTGCGAATATGATTCGAAGTAGTCCGGCATTTACAAAATATGGTGTCCAAATATCATCAGGCCTTATTAGCTTTGGAGAGAAAATAGTTTTTGCCGGTCGAGAATTAAGAAACATGTATAGCAAAGGTTCGTCGTTATATGAATCATTTGATATAGAAATTGATGCGATGATGCAACGATTAAATTTAAATGCACGACAAGGTGATTCTAGATATTTTAAGGACAGGTTGAATAATTTAATCATAAAGGTAGGAGAATATAGGAATGTAGTTGATAAAACCCTAATGGCTGTTAAAAACGCTGAAGATTCTAGACATTCCACTGAAGGTTATATCATAACCGGAATGAGAGAAGCCGAAAAATTTGTTACTAAAAGCCGTGAACATAGTGTTGATATTGCTAGAGCTCATAAAGAACTTGAGGCGGTTAATGAAGTTTTGATTCATTTAAAATATACTGCTGGTAATTTAATGAAAATGAGAGAAATTTTAGAGGCTTATGAGGATAGAATTTTAGACCTTGCGTCTAGTCTTGATAAACCTGGTAAAGATGATGACTTTGGCATATTTGACGTCACGAAGAAGGATCTTAATTATTTAAGTACTGCTGTTAATCAGTTAAAAGGTTATCATCATAGCTTTAATAAGAAAGCTAGAATCTCCAATTAGCGCATTTATATTATTGATAAATTGTTAAAATTTTTTACAAATATATAAATAAGTTGATGTAACTCGGAATTCTTTTTATTCACATTGTATATATTCGTTTTTTTTCTTCATTTTCTTTACTGGAATAAAAAAGGTTATACTATACGTTCTCTAATGTTCTGTATAATACTAAAAACTCGATTTAATATTTATTATTGGAATAAATTTTAAAAATACTCGTCTTTTCCCATGGCATTTGAATAGAGATAACAATAACCTTTTTAAAATGTTATTATGACGTTGGGTACTAAGAATGATTAGGATATCGAAAATTTCAACACAAATTATATAATCCGACGATCTTTTCTTTCTTAAAAAAATGTTCCCCCAAAAAAATCATTTACATGTTCATTTTTTCCCTTTATAAATAAAAATAACAATAAAAAAAATTTCCATCTCTTTTTTTAAAAAAAAAAAATAAAATAAAATAAAATAAACCATGTCTGAATTAAACAACCAGATTAGAAGAAGACATCAGGAAAATAATATAAGTTCTGATAATTCCGGAAATGATGAAATGGCCGATTTAGAAAACCAGAATAGAGAAAGTAGAACTCATCAGGAAAAATTTGAAAATGATGAAACAAGAATTATTAGCCATTACCAAAAATTTTTCCGGGAGATATTATTATATCAACATGGATTTAAAATATTCTTTTTCATTTTTTTTATTTCTTGTATAGTAAGTGTAAATTTTCTTTTTCACGCGCATTTCTCACCTTCTCCCTTTCTCAATTTTCTTACTTGAATTACGTGCTTGTAGATTCTTACAATGAATTACTCAAATAAGAAATTCATTTATACAACCACATGTAACTTTATTGATGAAATTCCAGGCAAATATGATATGAAACTTGTCTTTTTAAAAGGTTCCTTATTTTAAAAAAAAAAGAATGAATGAACAAAATTATTTGCTTTTGTTACTCTCTCAAACATGTTTAGATTTGAAAAAGGTATTGGATAATATCGCAACTTACCGTCGAGTGGCCAACATAGTTGAGACAAGTCCAGCATTAAAATCACACACTCATATATCAAAGGATTTACGATATTTTTCTGATCGATTATTGGACGCGAGTTTAAATTTAAATAATTTGTATCATAATGGGATACATATGTTTGCAACGTTTGATGAAGAAATCAATTCAATGAGGAATCGAATTCTTTCGGATTCATCTTTTAAGAGAGAAGATAGAAAATATTTATATGATAAGATAACTTTCTTAAAGATCGAATTTCAAAAATTTCGACCATTATTTAAACCAACTAACTCTTCCATTAATTTGGTGGAACATCATAGGAATAAACTTGAAGCTTCTCTTTTTATTGGATTAAGAGATGCGGAAAAGTTCGTTCTAAAACATGATTTTGGATATCCTTCGGTAAATGTACTTGATTCAATTAATGCCAGGGAAGATGTTCGATCTATTAAAAAGGTTTTGTCTCATTTACATGATACTGCCATTTACTTGTATAAGTTGAAAAAACTGTTGATGATCTACGAAGCAGATTTGTTTGATGTTTCGATTAAACTTGCTAGCATTAATATAGACAAAAATGGTATATTTGAACCTACTTTCCATGATTTTAAATATCTTCAATATTCTGTCGGACATTTAAAATCAGCTCATTATAATTTTATTCGAAAAAATTTCCTTTTCTTTTAATCATTTTATGTACGATGTTAGAGTCAAGGATGTAAATTCATTTTCGAAATTTTTATAGCTTTCTTTTTTTTTTAAAAAAAAAATAAAAATACTTTCAATCGACGCGTCGAAAGAACGCCAATTCATACCGCGTGATCTAAATGTTGAGAATAAAGTAAATTTACATACATACAATATGGATTTTCCTTATGATCTCGCTTTTCAGAGAAGTCTGATTTGCTTATTAAATAAAAGGTACTTGCATGATTGAATAATATTATTGATGTGTCCTTATAATTTTAGGCATTTGAATTAAAATTAACGTTTGGATCATATTGCATTTTGCAGTAGAAAGGGATGAACTACAAAAAAAAACAAATAAAAATTTACTTTATATGATAAATATGAAAATAAGTCCAGATTTAACATTAACATAAAAATTTTTTTTAGAGTTTCCTCCCTACTGCATAAACGCCCATATGATTTATCAGATCTCGTGATACGATTTTAGTAGCAAAAACGACCCATTTATTTAAGGATTAATAATGCCCAAATCGTTAATAACGAGGTAAGTTTTACGATGAGGTCTCAAGAATAGAAGTGATCCTGATGTTTCTTTTTTATAAATGGTTACCTTTTTTTTTTTAAAAAAAAAAAATTTACATTATTAAAAATTGGGCATTTGAAATTTGAATGAAATAATCTTTGAAATTATTAGTATTCATTTTTTAAAAATTATATTTATTTATTTTAGAATGGGATTCTGTAAATATGAAAGTATCGGTTTAATGAAGTTATAGATACCGTATATATAACAAATATTATAATTATTGCTAATATATTTTTTTTTTTTAAAAAAAAAAAAATGATCCATCAAGAAAGTAAACTACAAAAAAATTCGCAATAAAAAAACGTACATAATGTCGGGGACTAAAAATATATTTTCACGTGAATCAGAGGAAAAAAAATATAAAATAAATAAATAAAAAAATTTTTTTTTCGCGCTATCCCCGATATTTCGAACTTTATGAATTTAATAAGTTGGATACGGCCATTTTTTCACGAATTCTTAAGGCGGACCTTTGATTTCTAAATTTATTCTTATTTCCGTAAATAAAATTTTTCACCATTAATGGAGTACGTCCTGGTAACATTTCTGCGACTTTGGCATAAGTTAGCCCGGAACGATGCATTTTTATAAATTGTTGTTCACTTTCGGTTAGGGGTGACTTATTGACTAATTAAAAAAAGTAATAAATAAATAAAATTATTATAATAATAATAATATATTGTATGCATTGCATTGTGTAGTCAGTATAAAAAAGGGAAGGGGGAATATACATATGTAGTGTGCTTACTTAAATCATCTAAATGATTTATCCATCTAACAATGAGAGAAGAAAGAAATCATGAGGTTTATGTTTCAATATAAATAAATAAAGAATTGAATCAACAAACCGTTCTCTGCATTGTTTTGCTGTACGGGTTGTCATATCGTTAGCAATAAGCACCCACGAGATCTGCTCATTTACATTGCTAATTTTATATTGGTTTACAAGATGACGAAGGGTTCTGTCCTCCTACCAAAAAAAAAAAAATAATAAAAAAAAGAGTAAGAATGGCATCTTAAAAATACAACGGGAGGAAAAGGAAATAGATTAATTAGAACATCACCATTCAATGATATGTGCGTGTGCTAGATACTTACAGAGATGTTCCATGGTCCCTTTATAATTATGTCTTGAGAAGTGGGCATCTTTTAAAATCAGAAAAAACGATATCTCGGTTTTATAAACCATTTCTTGTTGCGCAGTAATGACATATGCTTCTTTCAAATCATTTCCAATTTCAGTTTTTTCTGTAATTATTTTTTATTTTTAGAACAAAACTAACTGAATATGATTTCGCCCTCTTTTGTTCCCAATCAATTATCATAAAGAAAGCAATATTATGCAAATAACCCACCGACCGGGACCAAATTTCTTTGTTATACTTCTTATTCGATTGATTTTAAATTTTTTTTTTTCATAATTATGATAAAATTGTCAACAAATTTTTTTTTTCCTTTGAAAAGGACAAACTATCAATTATATAAGAGTAATTATGGTAAGTAACATTTAATGCAGGTAATTCAACGTTTAGTGCAGTATGTGATGTCATATTGAAAGGAAGTTTGCAAGCAGTGGAAGGTAATACAAAGAATTATTGGCTTCCTTTTTACTGGTTTTGGATTGTCAGTTATATTGTACAGAACAATGGGAACAATGATGCGAGTAAATCAATATTAGGATTTTTGATTGGTTGATAATATCAATTCATTAGACATTTTTTTTTTTTTGGTAAAGTATTAAAGTTAAAAACAAGTATTTGTAATGGTAAATATGTAACATTATAAAGTCATATTTAATTACTACTCTTTACAATTGGAGAGATTCTTTCAACCCATTTACCAAACAATCGAATAAAAAAAACACTGTGGCAACCTTTTATGACAACAAAATAGCGAATGAAATATTGGTCCGGTATGATGTATAAAAAAAATAAAATAAAATAAAATAACATCGTCACGGGTAACGGAAAAAAGATTGCGATCAGGGCATATTTTATATTTTCACAAGGATGACTTACATGAATTTCTGTCAAAAGAGTATAATTTTTATTTAAATAGCTTGCAAAGACTCTACTTGTCTTGTATATAAAATAACAAAAAAAATACAAAGCATTATCAAAAATAAATGATTAAAAGAAAGTCTATTGTGGTTAATTGAAATGATAAAAGAATGAAGATAGGCTTGTAAAGAATGTGTTTGAGATAATGATGATTAAAATTAAGATTAGATATTAAGTTAAAAAGGAATGAATTGTTGAGTTCAGATAATTTATATTCGGTTAGTGAATTAAAATCATACGACTCTTCAAACTCGAACAACTTGTAGCGGAAGTTGCACAGATGCAAAATAAGAATTGCGTTCGTCAAGCAAGTTTATCAAAATGTTTAATAAATTTTTTATAAAATTTTTTTAATTACCATTTGCTGTTATAAGTTCTTGATATCTAAGAAAAATTAGTTTCGCGTAAATGTAAAAAGAAGAAAAACTGTTCGTCATAATCGCTTTTTTTTGACAATAAAATAAAAAAAAATAATATGATAAAAACCTTTTTCTACATTGCTGAGCGCTTCTAGTCATAAGCCTTGATGAAATTTCGAACCATTTAGCGCCAATGTCATTAAAATACGAAATAAGGTCATCTTCTTCCTGTAAAAGTGAAGAATTGATTATAAAGTGAATTAGAATGTAAAAAAAATTTAATATATACTTGAGGTAACCAGGGTCCTCGTCTTGGTTGTAACGTAGTCATTATCACGTTTATAAAAATTCAAATATAAAAGGAGTGTATTTTTATCATAAAAGTTTTATTTTTATTTTTATTTTGTTGTTGCTTTTGTTGCAAAAAAAAAAAAAAAATTTTTGAAAAATTTGCGAGATTAAATATTTTTCAAAAAAATACGGGACCTAGTCCACTTTTGATTACATGTTCCATCGAAAATTTCGAAGAAATGATAAAAGCCGATTGATTGTTTAATAACTATTAAATATTAATGTTTTTAATAATCAAAGTTGACCTAAAATTCTAATTAGAAAAAACTACAAAAAAAAATGTGATTATGTAAATTATTAAATTAACATTTTAGGTAAAGGAGTCATAAGTGTGATTAGTGTGATTTATGTCATTGCGAACTTTAAAAGAATTAAATTTGGTTATGATGTTCTAAGAAATATTCATTCTTTCAACATCTAAATTTATTAATATTTTTTTTTCATTCTTAAAAAAATTTGGAAGTTTTCTTTTTTTAAAAAAAAAAAAACAAACAAAATATTCTTTTAAGAAAATCCTTTTTTTTTAAAAAAAAAAAAAAACCCACCACCACCATTTCTTCAAAGAATATTTATTGTGGCGTAACCTTTTGGGACATGCATGGGATATGTATCATGCGAAACTACAAAGAAACTGCCCCCGTTTTGACTCGCTTTATGAAATTTCTAAACTTATTTTTACGTGTAACGTTTGATAATCTCTGATTAGTGCACCGTATCCGGCCAAAGCCTTTTTCTCTTGATTTTCTCGTATGAATTAATATTATTTTTTTTTTTACAAAAAAAAACAATGCCGATTAACCATTATTTATTTTAGATGTATATTTATTTATTTTAGACCAAATTTGGCAACTAAAAATATAATTTTTGCGAAGTTGTTGATCGTAAACCTCTTTTTTCTACCTTAAACAAATCAGGATATGGAAAGTGGAAAGAATCAAACATTTTTAAAGTTCCAAAAAAGTACCATTACAGAAACAATGAATTAACAGCCAAATGCAATGGTTGCAAATAACTCAGACTAAATTAGAATTAACTCTAACCTTAACCCTAACCCTAACTCAAACCTTATACTTAATCTAACGTTCTAACCCTAAAATGTTTCAAATGCTTTAATTTCTTGTATAGATCTTCATCAAATGGAATAATCGTTACTAAAACATCTTTTTACTTATGAAAAGTAATCAGAATTGGAAAACTAGGAATTGAATGCATACTTTTAAATGTATAGAAACTAATTAGTAAATGGGATGATTGGTTGAGTAACAGATATTACATATTATCGCACGGCCCTATAAGATCATGCTGACCAATATTATACAATATTTAACATCAATTTAACGTTAATAGCTTACGTGCGTTCGTTCAAAATTGAATTTCACAATAATACAATCAAATTTTTTTTATAATAATTTCCATAATATTTAGAATTTCATCATAAAAAATGGGTCTGGTTTAATTAACCGACAATTATTTAACCGACAATCATTTAACCGACACTTGATCATTTTACCGACATGGTTATTTCACCGAAAAATTTTATATTTTTTATTCAGTAGTTTGTAAAAGAAAATTTTATATTTTGCAACAAACGAATATCATTCT
>CAMKVN010003115.1:0-11368 GCA_946474995.1 Funneliformis geosporum
TAAAATTTAAATTAATAATTTAAAAAACTTCCATATATTTAATAAATTTCTATAGGGATTAATTAGTGTTGAACCTTGGGTTAATTAGTGGTGAACCTAGGATTAATCAGTGTTAAATCAGTGGTAATTAATTCATTGATTCAATTTATTTAATTTCTATAATTCAAATTTGAAATTGCTGAAAATTTCAATTGCGAAAACTGCGTAAATTTTAAAATTGCTAAAAAATTAAATCATTTATTTGACTTTTACATAAAAATTAATATTTTGCCAACTTATTGAATACATTGATCGCTGATATGTTTTAATACAATTTTATATAAGAAAGGTTTTATCGCGTTTTATTTCTGTAATTGTTCAATCTTTTACATTGACAATTTTTAAATTTTTCTCAAATAATAATTTTAAAATTTCAAAAATGCTTGTTACTATCGAATGGTCTGATGAAGAAATGCAACTTTTGATTGATTAAGGAGGGAAAGGAATGATGATTACTGGAGAAGGTTCAGAAGATCAAAGTTGACTTTTTGGAATAAAATTGTGGCATCGATACAAGAAAGGTTTATAACTGCGTTCAATAGATTGCAAGCGAGAGAAAAATTTAAAGGAATGGTCAGGGATTGTAAAATAAGTAAAGTATTAGTAAACGAAAGAATAATAATATTTATCTTATTTGTATTTACAATAATATTTTAATAATTTTAATTTTTTAGTTATTTGAAAAGTATACTGATGGAGACGAGAATGGAAGGTAGACTCATGTTGGAGAAGTTTTTGGGAAACAATTCAAAACCCCATTTTGGAAGAGATCAGGTTGGAATAATAAAACTTTTCAATTGATATTTAATTGAAGAAAATTATTATTAAATTTAAATATTTATGTTATTTAGTATCAAGTATATAAGAAAGAAGGCGTGTGAAATTAGAAGAAAAATCTTAAGGTAAGAAATTTATTCAATTAATATCAATATTATTTTAACCTAAATTTAAATTTAAATTTATTAGAATCCTCTCAATCCTCTCTATCTGAAACTCAAAATAACCATCCCTCTCAATCCTCTCAATCTGAAACCCAACATAACCCTTAATAATCTATCTTTCCAACTATTTTCACTTTTTTTTCAACTACTTTTATTTTTTTTTCATATTTCATAATTTTAACTAGTCTTTTTTTCCTTTATCTTTTCTATTATCTTCGCTTATACCTTTTCACTTAGTTTTTTTTATAAATTTTTTTCTGAATTCCGTTAAAAAACCTGAATGAAATTTGCCACCTTTAAGTGGTGTTCAAGATCAACAGTTATAGGTTAATTTATATCTGGCTAAAAGCAAGCATTCTTTTGTAACTTTAATTTATTAGATATTTATTATTTATATTCATTTGTTTTACATTATTCCCTAAACTTATTATCATATATCAAATTTGGATATGATACTTGGTATACTATATAATGAATATATTGTTAAAACATTACCGTGAGGTTCAACTCTAATTATTTTACTTCTTTATTATGATTGGCTAACCTAATGATCACGTGAAAAGTGAGATATTTAAAAACACATCTACATGATAGTGTTTAGGATCAACAATTATAGGTTAAAGCATACTTTTATAACTTTAATTTGTTAGTTATTTATTTAAATTACATAATATTTAAAAAAAAAAAAAAAAATTTGATTAAATTTTTTCTCTATCAAAAATATAAATAAATTATCTATTTTAAAAAATCCTATACATCGATCTATACCAATAACCTCAATAAATTGAAAATTATTAAATTTATTTAAATATATTTGCTCATAATCATCTTCATTGTATTTATTTACTTTTCTAATATAAACAAATATACGACTTATTCCATTATATTCATTAGTAATAAAATATTCTATTTTACCAAATATTTCTTTTATTACAAGTCTTTGAGATGCATTTACTTGATAAGCATCAAGATCTATTGTAATATTAATCTAATATAAAAATAAATTAATACATAATAACATTAACCAATAAAATTTCTGATTATCTACTTTTGTCGTCTTTGTTTTTTCAGCGAGATTATTACCAGATCAGTATCATTTCTATTATCATCTGATTCTCTCATATTTTTGATATATGAAGTGATACTTTCAGCACTTAAAGAAATAATTTCCTATAAATTCAAATTATTAGTATCAGTTGCGTTAAATACACTAACATTCTCAAAAATGTCAAATATCTACTCATATTCTCCATAAGTTGTCTAAGAATTTCGGTAATGCTTTAAAAGTAAATAAGGTAATTGTTGAACAATCAAACATAAATTCTTGCTTGAAATAATAAACTTTGGAAAAAGGTAATGATAAGCTGTATATATAAAAAATATTATCTATAGACATAACAAAATCATGTGATTAATATATGTTTTAATATACAACTTTGTCCAACTCATACTACTTACTATAAATTTGGATTATACCACAATTGCCCAAAAGCTAATTTTCCGAATATACCTTTTCCTGAAGTCATATTTTCCGAACGACAATTTCCCGAACTGGACCTTTTACCGAAATATCCAATTACCCGAACACCAATTTCCTGAAACCTAATTTCCCGAATTGCAAGAAACATCCATTTTACATCCAATTTCCCGAATTCTGATATCCCAAATGTCACAATATACCAAGTCGAATATACATATTTCCGAATCCTTATATACCGAATGGTCTTAAACGTTGCCCAAGTATGTAAACATCCATGTCCAAAATTTTTATTGTAATCTATTACCAAAGAGAGCTATATCTTATAATATTTGCTCTATTGCTATAAATATCGGGAAATTATCCATTCGGGATATAGGGATTCGGGAAATTGTCATTTGAAATATTGGGATTCAGAATATTGGGTGTTCGGGATGTCAGAATTCGGGATTCGGGAAATTAGAATTCGGGAAATGACTACTCAGGAAATTGGATTTCGGGATATTGGCATTCGGGAATTCGGATGTTTCAGTAAAATGTCCAGTTCGGGAAATTTTACTTCGGGAAACGGTATATTCGGAAATTGGCATTCGAAAACTTGTCTGATAAGGATAAATTTGTACTCCATACACTTTAATCTTGCGAAATTCTTGGAAATCCCCATAATATCTTGTTCTAATAAAATTTAAAATAATTTTTAGATTTTTCGCTGTCTTATTACGGTCTCCGATATAATGAGAATGATCGGGGCTTGATGGAGACCCGGAGACCTCCACGACAGAAAATTCAAGGTTCAATTCCATCAACTTAATTATAGTATCGATCTTACTGCTGGGACTACGGCGATCATCATCTCGTTGAGACTTGTTTAAAAGGATTGACGAACACTTCAATGCCGTTTCACCCCTATTATATTAAAGTAAATAAGCTTTGAATAAAAAATAACAATAAGAAATAAACTAAATATGCTGAGACTTACCAATCGAAACTCAAATGTAGAAGATCCTTAAACAGAATTTTGCATATCGGAGCAATAAAGCTGATTATATATTGGTATTCCGCTGTTTCTCTTTGAAGGAATTTTTTCCATTCTCAAATTGATCACGGCTGTAAATTACCAGAGTTAAAAAACATATCATAGAGTTTATTGTAACATAAATATACTTACAAAATCTTCGACATTTTTATAATTTGTCTCTTCCATCGAGCATTACCACTTGTCCTCAATGTGAGACGATTTGACTTAATTGCTTCCCGTATTTTTCGAGTGAGTTCTAATAGTAAAAAACAAAATCAGTATTCAACAAAGCCGTGCTCAATATTTCAAAATAAAATCTGCTTACCACATCCATGAAGATTCTTTGGCACAATTTTTTATTTTATCATCTTTTGTTATTGAAATCGAAGTCACCTCTTCCATAGCAATAACCATAGTATCCCAAATATCTTCAAAAAGACACCGTGCGTTTGTTGCCGATGAACTAATGGTATCAATTAATGTTGTAGCGCAACAGACTGTAAAATAAAGTTACCGATTAAAATAATTCTTAGGTAATAATATATGAGGACGTTATTGACAGACATACTCTTGCTTGTGGATTTCTGAAATGTAGTCAGATTTTTTACGCCACTCTTCCATTTTTACGCGAACATCTGTTTTTCTCACAATGAGGATAATATCGCTGATAACAATTTCAAAATTGTCGTAGATGTCATCATCTTCCTCAACATCATCTAATTTCCTCTTAGGTGTTATGTCAATTTGTTTTTGCTACAAGATCAAGGTTTAATGAATATCCAGATTTCTGTGAAGAACATAAATACCAAAACAAAAAAAGAATACCGGCAAGTTCACTACCGATTCTTCCGATTCCTGCTGAACTACAACACTGTGGATGAGGTAAATCGAACTTTATACCAAATGGGATGAATTAGAGCCTACCAAAAAAATAGATTGATCTTCTTTTTCCTTAGCATCTTCCTTATTTCGCTCTGGCGGATATATTTGTTGTTCCGGGGTTGTAGTTTTATTCTAAAATTTCACATAGATACCTTTAGTATGTCATGCTTCGCTCCTTGTGTTGATATTACTTACTTTTCTTGTTATCATCGAGTCCTTTTCCCATAGAATCTTGAACGTTTTTAGCACTTCCTTGGGTCGAAATTGTTACAGCATTACCTTGAATTTCATTGTACCAAACACTTTGGATGTTAATCTCGGTATTCGGAATTTCACTCATGTTAAATTTTCGCAAATGGTTCCAACTCTTTGCCAGATGATAATCGGAACGTGTGCCCTTAACAAAAAAAAAAAGAATAGAGGTAATTAATGTTCCAATCATATGATTGTTACTGATTTTCATCCCGTAACTACGTCGGTTCGGCACGTAGGCTTTAACAACAGACAAGCGCGTAGGTTATCTGTGCCCCGACGGACCAGTGCTAGGTAAGGCTCGTAGACTTAAACATCAGACAAGCGCGTAGGTTACCTGATGCCCTAACACTGATTTTGTGGATTGAACAAACGTGGATTGAACGAAAATATTACCTTTTTATATTTATTTATAAGTAGCTTTGCCTTTTCTTTCTTACTTACGTGCTCACTTTGAATAATATGATTAAGATACCTTAAATACGAATATATAAGTACTCGAAAAGATTCCTCTTTATTTTCTTCCAAAAAATCTAAAATATTCCAATCGGTATGAGCAATAGCAGTTATTACTAAGTTTTCTTAGTAAACCGAAACTGCGATAGTGGTTATTAGGGTTCTGCTTGGTTAAAGTATCGGTTTATTTTATTTATTCTGGCCATACAGAAAAGTGTATTCATAGAGAAAGTTTGTTTATATTGGTTAACGATCAACGCGTGTCACAATATTATGATTGGCTAAATAAATAACACGTGATTACGCGTATTACAAATCACGTTATGGTTTATCTATTGGGAAAAAATTATGGCCCATGTTCGTCAATTTACTTCATTGGCATACGAAAAAAGGAAGTTATAAATCATATGCATACTTAAAAATTGGACAATAACTGTGTCATGTTCATTACATGAATATAGTTGAATGTGATCGTAACCAGAAGTTAAAACTTCTCTTATAGAAATAGATAATGAAAATATAGTAATTAACAGTAAGTAATTATAATCAATAATATTATTTTATTTATTTATAAAATTTATAAAACTAATTAATTTTTTTTATTTAATAGAATAATATTATTAGATAAGCTTATGTGATTGGTATTTGTCTTAACTTCCCAATTTTTTCTTATAATATTATTGATTTTCATACAGTCATATGAGAGGTTTGCTAGGAAAATTGGGCTCTGAGAAATTTATTAAAATTTTAATTTTAATTGCATTTTAATTTTTGATAATGTTAGATTAAAATGCAATATATATTAAAATTTTAATAAAAAATGCTTAGAGCCTCATTTTTCTAGCAAACCTTCTATATGATTCACTATATAGACGCACAAAATTATTGTGAACTTAAAGATACCTTTGAAAAAACAAAAGCATATCCTTACAAGCCATCATTATTAAACCTGCTGATAGAAAAAACATGTTATTTTTGTTAGATTATTTTCAAAAAGTTTTTAAAATCGTGAAAAAAGTAAACCAATTAATAAATCAAGAAAAAGAAAACATCATAATATGAATTATTTATCTGAAACTGTTGATCTAAGATGTCTTCCAACAGGTTATAGCACTAATATACCTCCATCATCAGATACTTATGATCATTATCACAAAAAACTTGATGAAGGTGAAGTATTGATCTGTGAATATAGTTATCATTTTGAATGTTATCAAATGATAGAGTATGGTTGCCAGCATTGTGAAGAATATTATAAACATGAAATTTATAACAATGTGAACTCTTTTTTAGAATGATTAGAAAGGGGTCTAAACATTCTTACTTCAGAAGAAAAGGATGAAGAAGTTCTGATAGAAGAAAATGAAGCAGTGGAAGAAATAGAAACAAATAGAAGCCAGGGATTACATATAGAATTTTTAAATATACTTAATAATGTTAATTATTGGTAAAATAACAAATTCATTTATGTCAATAAAAAATTAAACGTTATATTTTATTTAAAATAATTGTTTTAAATAATTTTCTTTTTTTTTATTTGAGATTTGATCAATGGTAACCACAAATTTGGCCAATTGCTATAAGTAAAGAAAATTCTTCTTATAAAACTCTCTAAAACATTAAATCTCATTAGATCTTATTAGCTCAATTGAAAGAAACATCTTTAAAGAATATCTCTGCAAAATTTCATTACTGATTATTTAATAATTTTTATGAATCGTCATGTGGATAATCATTTTTTAATTGAATCTTATTGTAAAATACATATAAATTATTGTGTAATAATGATCACCAAATATAGACTTTCTTTATGCTTGTATTTATGCATCTGTCATATATGATTAGCTGATCATGTGCCATCAGACGATTGACATACCTACTATATTAGATGATAAATGATAATACTATATATGTGAGTGAGAGGTTTTCAAAAGCAAACCTGCTGTACATGATGAAGTTTTTATACTTGTATACTGCTTATGCTAATTGTTCATATTCAATAAAAAAATATATCATTTTTGTATTGCTTAGAAGGGACGCTCCTGTATTCTAAGAATGACATCTGCAATATATTTATCTGCTAATTAAATGTAGAGTTACATGTATTATAAGTTATTGATTATAGGAAGTCAAAACTTTGGATGCTTTATTAACGAATTTCTTAATTTTTTGTATCCTTTCTGAAATAACAATTTCTGGATTTTGATCAATATCTCAATAAGGAAAATTCCATAATCTAGACAAATGCATTTTTTTTTGCCAATTACAATTAATTATGTTCTTGAGTTTTTTGACATTTTTATACCAACTAGTACTATAAAACCTATGTTGAGCCCCTTACATCTCTAATGCAATTTGATATTTTTAAAAGAAGACATTAAGCTCTAATCCATTCAAGAAAGGAGGGCGGTATTCAATCATAGGTTCGTCATTAAGAATTTTCTTAGCTATCTGAATGCATCTAGTTTAGAATTTGCAATTTTCTTGCATTCTAATTTTTTTTCATATTCTTTTATAATTGATTTATTTTTTGCATTCTGAGCCTTGATCTCAATAATTATAGTCTCAATACTCTCAAAATGATCTGGCTATTCCAAACTAAAATACTTTAATTTTACTATATGGATCTCAAAATCAGCATAATATTTTTTGATAAAATTTATAAATTCAGCCTTAAGCTTGACAAACTCAACATTTCTAAATTTAAGTTCAGCTCTCTCTCAATCTCAGCGAACTTCCTTTTAAGATCAGGTATATTAGCATTCTCCTTTCTAAGGTCAAGAATTTCAGCATTCTCCTTTTTAAGCTCAGCAATCTTAACTAAGAGCTTGGCATTTAATTCTTTTAATGAATCAGTAGATTGCATATTTTTTATATAAGAAGGAATAATTCAAAAGTTTAAGTTAGTATAATAATAGATAAAAAACTTTATATATAATATCTAAAATAAAAAAATTAATCTATTCACAAGCATTAGAGAACAATCTGGTATTTTAGAATGGTAGTAGTATATCATTACTCAGCCTGATTGGCTAATTCATCACTTAAACTACAAACTGTTTAACCTTTCTTGATTATGCCTTCTTTCATTACTTATGAGAAATAACTTTTCTACCTGATACCTTTGGGATCCCTCAATTATCTCAACTGAATCAGAATCTTTAGAAATCTCAGATGAATAGAAAAGACTCTTACATTTTTTAATATTTAGTGAGAAAGCTATTTCTTGTATTAAGTCAATTACAGTCTCCCTATCTACACATTCATTTAAATCTTTTAATTCGATTTTTAAGGATCTCACATCTTCTTCTAATCTTTTTACCGTATTAGATTAGGAATGATAATCTTCTAATTATTTCTTTAGTATTCTATTTTCACTAGAAAGCACATTATACACATCTGCATTTTGTTCAGGTTCAAGTAATTTGGCTATTTTTTCTATATGTCTGATAACTTCCTGCTCAATAGCTGTATTATTAGATGAATGCTTTTGATTGATTACCATTTTATATATGCTATATCTTGTTTAAAAAAAATAATAAATTTCTTTTTTGCATCTTTGGTATTTCAAAAGATAAGCAATAAAAAAGCAATAAAAGAGGTATTAGTTTTTATTGAAGAGCTTAAATGGCTTTGCTTGATTGTAAAGCATTCTGTGAGCTCGCATATTTATTATAATATAGTTTTTTGCGATGGTGATGTATTGTGGGTATAAATAATAATTTTATGAGGCCTTAATCTAAATTAAAAAATAAACAATATGTTTAAAAATGAAATTTTGGTTAGCTATAGCAGAATAAGATTACTTCATTTCTAATATTAGACGTATTAAAAATAAATATAGTAGAATTTCAGAAAGAAGTATTCACAAAGAACATAGTTATACATCTGTTAATATTCACAGATTAGTTGCAGAAGCCTTTATTTTAAATCCAAAAAATAAGCATTTTGTTAATCATAAAACTGATAATCTAGCAAATAATTTAGAATGGGTATTTCTAAAAGAAAATACTAATCATAAAGTATTTTCAAATCCTAGTCGTGGTAGATCTCAAAAAATGTTACAAAAATCATTAGATGGAAATGTTATTCAGATTTGGGATTTGGCTAAACTTGCAAATATTACACTTAACATTAATAGAAGAAATATTACTGCATATTGTAGAAGAAGATGAAATACTGCGGGTGAATAGGCTTAGATATATTATAATGATTATATAAAACCTGATCCTAATGAAGAATGGAAGAAGTTAGAAATTAAATCAGAAAAATTCAAAGTATTATTCTTAGGTAAGGTTCAATTATTAAGATTATTCAAGGCTCATTAAGTAGAAGATATTTTCGAATTTGTAGTGAATATCACAAATATATAAATTACCATTTAGTAGCATTAGCTTTTTATCTAAAAGAATAAGATAAGGATTATGTAAATCATATTGATGAAAATCCTACTAATAATAAAGCTTCAAATCTTGAATGATACACACAAAAGAAAATATGCAATATGCAGTATCTCATAAATTATAGAATAGATATAAACATTCTGTAAAACAGATTTTTCCTGATGGCTCTATTCAAGAATTTTCTTTATTAAAAGAAGCAAGCAGAGTATGCAACTGGAATTAAAAGTCAAATATTGGCGTAATATGTAAAGCTATTCACTCTTATGCTAGGGAATATCGCTGGAAATATATTGATTCAACTATACAAAATAAGAGTTAAATATATTCTTCTTTGAAGCAGTATTTTTTAGCTCTCATCAGAGAACATGAATGGTTTTGCTTAATTATAAGGCATTCTGCGAGCTCGCATATTTACTATAGTATATTTCTTAGTTAGAAATACATTGTTATCAAAACTATGCTAAAGTATCACATTGGCAATGGTCAAAGCTTTTGATAGATTTTTCGCTCTATGTATTTCATATGCAAATGCATACACTAAATTACGCAAATTGCTAGGAAGAGGTGGCTTTACCTGTTTCAGAAAGACATTCATCTTCTTTCAGAAATCTATTTAAGAATTTAGCTCTAAGACTTCCTGGGTCCCCTAACTTTCTGGAAGATATTGCTTTCTGGATTCAAGTAAGTAACTGCCTTACCTATTTTTCATTTTTTTCTAATAATTTAAACATTCGAGGGATATCTTGTTGATCTTGATTTTTCACATATCCAATTACACCTTCATTAGATATATGCAAGGTTTAATTTCAGCAGGACGAATGCAGAGCATGATCATTACATCAACTAGAGCCAGTTTCTTAGGTATATTAGTCATATTATATGAATTCAGTCTTTCCTTAACTGATTCTAATGATAAGTGATCTGGAAAATTGATTCCTTCATTTTCACATTGATCATTTCACACCTTTTGAATTTTGTTAGTTGCACAAGTTGTTTCTCAGTCAAACATGACAAAGGTTATTTCTTCTGAAGCATTAAGATTTTGCAATTCCCTTCGAGTCCTAGATATACATAATGAATTGATAATAGCATCAGTAGCTGTTTTGACTAAGATTCTACATATTGCTTTTACTTCTTTTTTGCTAAGATTATCTAGTATAATATGCTGAACTGTTTCTTTGATAGTCTTTTCTTCTAGGATAATATCAGATACTTAACATATATTTACTTTCGTTTCTGACTTCTCTTTACTCATATTTTAGCTCAACCAGTTCTTTAAGAAAGGACTAGTATAGATATCTGCTCTTTGCTAAAACTATAACTATCTTTAAGATGCTAATGACCTTTATCTCTTTTCGTTTCATCCATCAAGAGCTTGAGTAATTCTGATACATACTGATTAAGCTCTCCATTACTCATCTTTGAATTAAGTTTGTGGTCTGTAACGTACTTTGTTATAATTGCAGACATGATAATGTAAATAGAGGTTATAGATCAACTGTTAAATTGTGGTAAACTGTTAGATTATACTATATCCAAAAAAGTTTAATTTGAAAAAAATACTCCTGATAATTTATTATGTGATTCCTCTAGAACTTGTTTATGATTGGTGAAAGGTATCAGAGAAGCGAAAAAAATAATATAACCTATAACCTAGTCGAAAAGGGTATTTTATCGATTTGAAATCTACAGATAGATATGATATGTGAAAAAATATATAGTCATGAGACTCCCATTCTAAGGCTATGAATAGACTAAAACCTAGATATTATAGTAATATTTAGTAAAATACTCATGCTAGAGCTATTATATACTGTTATACAAGTCGATTACGAAGTCTACCGACTGAAAAATAGACTTCAACACGTATAGCAAGGTTTTAGGTATCTGAAGGATAATA
>CAMKVN010003116.1:0-11368 GCA_946474995.1 Funneliformis geosporum
TGATTTGAATTTGAAATTATATTTTTCACAACCACAACAATCCGCAACTCTCCTCCCATCACCAAAAAATTCCGCATTTCTCCAATCCCCAAAATCCGTGATTCTCATACTACAACAAAATTCCACATTTCTCCCTTTATCACAAAAATCTGCGTCTCCAAAATATGAAAGTTTGGCTGATTACTTTAAAACTCAGAAATGATTTTTTTATCTGGATGATACAACCTTGCACTGGATCGAGTTTTTTTTACTTGAGGTGGCTTAGGTTAGGTTTCTTAACATTTTTTTTTTTGATTTACAAATAATTATGTAATTTTTTTTTATTTTTTTTTGATTTACGTATAATTATGTGTATAATTATGTATTTTTTTTTTTTGATTTTCTGTTTAATTTTTTATATGAAAAAAAATTTAAGATTAGATGCAATTTTTTGCATGTTAATTGTATTGTCACGAAGGGTATCAATTGCGAGTTGTGTAATATTATAAAGTAGTTCATGCAATGATCTGTTATCCATTCTTAATTATAATAACCTTTTCAGAATTATTCGTTGCCTCTTGGGCTTGAAATATAATGCTCTTGGCTTGATTACATTGAATATTTCTAAGTGACTTGTAAAAGTCATCAACACGAGAGAAAAAATCTGTTGGATCATTATTGGATCACAATATCTTTTTTAATAAAAAATCTTTTAATGCTATAAATTCCTGAATCGTTACTAAATCTTTATTTGCTATCTTGTTAGCGGCCTTAAATATCTTAAAAATGGACAAGCAGCGATCAGCCATTTGTAAAGTAATCACATTCTCTTGATTAACAAGGTTCTACCAAAGCTTTTGGCTAATTTTCTTGAGTAATTGTGCAATTTCATTAGTATCATTTACAATTTTAGATTTGATTAACAAATCAATATCAGGTATGAGTTCTTTTATACTTTCTCGGGTGACTGAGAATTAATGTTATGGTTTTTTTTTTGGAATCACAAATTGAATTTTTTTTTTTCTAAAAAAAAAAATCAATTTTATGTCAGAATTAAAGTTTTGTATCAGCTAGTACTAACTTCCCAATAAAGTAACCTTCTTTGAAATACAGAAGGTTGTGTTAATTTGGAGCTACCATGGTAAGATGTGTTGTGTTTGGCTTTTGGTGACCAATATCTTTTTGAGCTTACGTTTTAATAAAGGTTTGGAAGTTAGACCTATTGATCCAAATTCTAAGGAATCTTACAGAAATTTGTTCAGGTATAATATTAACAACTGAAAAACTAAAATTAATGTCAATAGTTTGGGATGTATATGATTTTGTTGTGATGAACTTTGATTTAGATTTATTTAGAGCAGCTCTAATTAAGTTATAAAAGTCATCTGCTATTGCAAGAATTTCTTCTAAGTTTTTCTGAAAGTTAGCAATCCAGTTAGTATTATTCATGAAAGCTAAGGATGATACAGCTTCTGAAAGAATCATAGTAGTATTGCTAATTATGTTATTTATATTATTGGTCTATGTATGTGAGATTGTGTATCTTTTATTTAAAGTATTTACTTTACATAAAGAGGATTAAGATAAATGTAACATAATAAAGAAAAAATAACTTCTTTTTAATCAATACTGATTTTAATATCATAATAATCAGTAAAATCATCAGCTGTAAAAATTGCATTTTTTTTATTAGCAAAGAGGTTGATGATTAGATTTACACCATTAGTAGGAATCTTGATACGTTGTAAAGCGAGATGAAGAAATTTAAGGTCTACATGATCATAGGCCTTAAAAAAATTTTGCAATAGAATCTAAAGCTCTTTTTTATTTTTATTAGTATCTTCTAATAACATATTTAGAATTTTGATTGGTTTTATTGTAGAACCTCCAGGTAAACCAGCAAAGTTGTTACCTATCAGGAGTTTGACAAGAATTTTTGAGAGTCAATTTATAACTACTTTAACAAAAGTTTTTCGTAATATTTCTAATAATGTGATTAGACAAATCTTTGTAATATCATATTCTCACTCTATTGGTTTGGGAATTGGGTATATATGTGCAATTTTCCATTCACTAGGAGTGTCACCAATGTCAAAACACATATAAATTAATTGCCAAACTAAGTATTTGAATTTAACTTCTAAATGTTGAAACATTTTATTATGAATGCCTGAAGGTCCAGCAGCTTAATCTTTTGCTGAGTGTGAAAGAACTGAACACTATTTATTATAAGTTGAAGGTTGCATAAGATTATCATATATATTCTCAGATATGTATTCCTTCAGATGATATTGTAAGATCCATTTTCTATCCAAAGATCTTGAGGGTGTCGATAGTAATACATTATTCTGAAAGTAGTTGATTGTAACTTTTTTGATTACAACAGGATCTAAAGTAAAGTATTTAGAACCATAATTATTATTGATAAAAACTCGATCCAATGTTATTTTTCTTTTTTTCCTTTGTAGAATAGAATCTATTATTCTGCCAGGTTGACATTCTAGTTGATCACATCTTTTTCCAGTAAGTGATTTAATTTGAGCATCAGTGTTTTTTTTAGCATCCAATTTGGTGAGCTTATATAAGACTTTATAGATGCTAATAAGAGATTTTTTAGCTTCTCTAACATTAGATGAATTAATAAAAAGAGATAGAGAATCTAAAAGATATGATATATCATTGATAATAGTTGCAACAATGTTAAGATCACATTTTCATTCTTCACCAATAGGCCATAGCCTTTCATTTAATCTTTTAGAACAAAATTTTAGTAAAATCTTTTTGATCTTGGTGAGTAAGTGATAATATTGGAAGAGATTTTTTGGTTTTGGTCTACGATCTTAAATAAAAATCCATTTATGAGAAATTTTAGACTTACTAATATCTAGAACAGCTTTTTCACTTCTATCCAAAGATTATTTATATTTGTATGATTGGATAGAAGATCTTTTAAGCAATCATAATTGTGGTTATTATAATAGGTATCAGAATATTCAGCAAACTTGTTCATTTTGAAGAGTCTATAGATTTAAGAAGAGAAACTTTTCTTTTGGTATTATTGATTCTTGAATGAGATTGAGACTCATGTTGAATATTAGAAAAATAGGCAATAACAATCTCGTGATCTGATTTATATAGATACGAATGAACTATATTACAAAAGAGAAAGTCAGAAATAAGATTTTGAGAAGCAAAGATTGCATTAATATGATTAGAAGTATTTGATCTTTTGAATGTAGGTAAGGGTGTATCATAACATATATCATATAAGTCCAAGAAGTTTCTAAGTACAAGGCCATTTACAAGATTATACTTTCAAGGAATGGTTTTATCAGAATCAATGAAGATGAGGTATTGTAATTTAATTAGATCAGCATTTAAATCGCCCATAATGATAATGTGAAAACCAGACTGTAGGGAATTATCTATAAGTCATAATAATATTGTATGTAAAACTTTCCTTTCTTTAGATTTAGTAGCATAAATATAAACAGAAAAAACTCTTAATTTAACATTGCTTTTTAAGTAAAGATCAATATAAATATAACAATCATTATTCAAGAATTTTTTTGCAAAGTGCTTTGACTAAGATTTGCTGATCAGTATACCAACACCTGTAAACTTATTAGAGACTGAACTCCACAGTATATCAAAATTGGGATCAGAAGAATATCTATAAGATTGTAAAGATTAATGCCAAATTTCAGATAAAGCAACAAAATTGACGTTCTTTTGGTAAAAAGTATCTAATATCTTGCTATTCTTGACATCATCTCAAAGAGAATGAACATTATGTGTTAGAATTTTGAATCAGGTCAGGCCAACCTGTGACCTGACTTGAAAAATCCAGGTCAGATAGACAAATTTTCAGGTTAACATCACGTCAACTAATCAAATTAAACGAAATAAAATGTTTAAAAAAAATTTTTTTGATCTATTTTTTTTAAAAAATCTTTAATTTTTTAAAAAACTCTTTTTCTTTTTTACAAAAATAACAAAAAATACCAATAACTAGACAAACAAAAAATAAAAATGCTCGACAAACTTTTCAAACACTTACAAATAATAAATGAAACAAACGATTACACTTCTTCAAGCTTTTCAAGCAACAATAACGAACAAATTGAATAACTGAATAACCAAAAAAATAAAACTTTCTTCTAATATGTCTTCTCTAAATAAAATAGAAACCCCTTTGGAACAAACTATCAATAACATTATCACAGGAAATGACTCTTCTCCCATCACTATCAACTTAACACTTGAACCAACTACTTCTGAAATTATAGATATTGACTCAACTACTAATATTTCTAACAACAATATTCTTTCCACCCTAGTTAATAATACTACCAATGATTCAATACATGCTTCTGGTTCTTCTAATGATCCAAAAACAATAACAACATACTTTATCCTATCACCAATCAAGTTATCACCAACAAAGGTAAATAAAAGAAAACATCTGATCTAAAAAAATGGAAAACAAGGATAAAACACATGACCAAGACAACAATGAAGTATCCTTTAATATAATTACTGCACCTACACGTTTCTATGTGACAGATAATGCCTAAGACGTAAAAGGAAATTCTATTGCAGAAAAACACACGTTTATTAACTCCCTCTTTGTTCACTATAATAGATTTCAAGACTCAACTTACATTTCCAAAATTAGAAAATTCTTTTTCTACTTTGATACGATGGACTCCCTTAAAATGCACTCACAAAGACACAAGAAACACAACATAATCCTATTTTTACAATTGTCGATTCTACAGCTAAATAATAAAGATAAGATATCGAAAAAGGCAGGACTATAAAAGTATCTGATATTCCATTATTTATTAAATCAGATGTAATAAGAAATTACTTTACCAAATATGAAAAGATCTTCCACTAGTGTTTCGGGTGAAACCATTTTATCAAATCTGAAACTTTTTGCTCAGTGAACTTTGAGTTTTACCTTATATATCTGAAACTATACGAAACCTTAATTTGGAAATACTTTGTAGATCAAATTAGATGAAACTAGTTTTGCCTGAAATATTATCTTCCACTTTTCAATGATTATCCATGGATCCTGGCAGATCACCTTCATTATGTTTGAAAATCCAGCTGCTATTAAACCATTTTACAAAAGAATGTGATCAGTTACATTTTTAAAGTTTCTCCTTAGAGTGGAACCTACTGATCCAGATCCTTTACAAACTGCTTTGAGACAACAATTTGAGTTAAAGCTCACAGGTTTACCCTTTAATATTGATCAATGCCAACTCATCGATTTCTTACTTCATATCAACGCCAAATCATATTTTATATTACATGATTAATAATACAGACTTAGGCCTTACGCATTTATTAATTTTGCTAGTGTTAATGATTTTAAAGCTACTGTCGCACAATCTCAAAAGTTCAAAGGCAGAATTTTATATTGGATGGAACCTTCCAAAAATACTGCAGAAGTTGTTGTGTACCAGATCACAAATTCAAAGAATGTAATAATCGTAAACCTGTCAATCCTTATCGTTCTCTCTATTATAGATTTAAATCAGAATAATACTGATCTCCTAGATCATTTTCTAACAATAATAATGGTCCTATTAAATTATATTCCCAAACTCTAACTAATCAAAAAAATCCCAACTTACCTCAAGAAAAAGGCTTTAACATTCTACCAAATACCGTTGATGCTCTTAAAATCATTTAAGAAAAACTGGATATCATTGAAAATAAACTTCTATCAATCGATGATGAGATTATCTCCTTTAAAAATGCTGCTATAAAACAAGATCAAAACCAAAAAGACATCACTTTTTGCCTCAATCGTCTTGAATTCATGTACTATATAATACACGATCCAGATTAAGTTAATGATCCTACTTACGAATTTCCTCTTCATAACAGTGATAAGGAAATGGAATGTATGCATATTAACCCATCAGTAACCCATGTTAATAATGATGAATCGTCATCTTATGTTGCTCCCAATGAATCTTCTAACTCACAAACGAATAATCTCAATAGAATTGTTTTAGTTAAAACTTCTGTCAATGATATCAGATCTGAAATTCATGAAATTTCAACTGCTTTGCATTCTATGATTCAAGCTTCTACCTCATCCAATTAATGAATGTATATCAATTTACCCAAAATAATGGTGTTCATTTAGTTCACTGAAATGATAATGAAAAGATCCTAACAAACGACAATTTCTACTCTCATTTCAATGATCCAAATTTTTTTTCTTTCGCTACTCAAAATGTCCAAAGTTGAGTTTTCAATGAAAAATTGAAACAGATTGAACAATTTTTTATTACTTACAATTTAGATATTTTAGGTTTAAGTGAAACCTATCTAAACTCAACTCAAGCTCTTTATCATTCAAAAATTTTTCATAATAAGCCCTACAAATTCATATTTTCATCAGATAATTCTTAAATCAATTATCAAGACGTTAGTTTTATTATTAGATCTTACCTTTATCAACACATTTTTTTCAAAAGTTCATTCTCAATAGAATTGCCTATATAAATTTACAATTTAAAAATAAGACTAAATTAAGAATAATCCAAATTTACTTTCCAGCTAATACCACTGAGCGTGACCAATTAGATCTCAGATCTAAATTAGAAACTATTATAATCAACATTATTCTTGAAGCTCAGCTCAAATCTTATCATATTGTCTTAATGGGCAATTTCAACATTGACTTCTACAAACTATAACAAAAGAACAACAGTTCTCAAAAAAATCAGAATTTTAGATTTTCATTGACAAAATACTTAACCTAAATTTTATTCATATCACTTCAATAATTTCTGACATTTTCAAAAATTTACCTCATATGTTTATGTCCCCTCAAAAAACTCAAACACACATTTGATTACATTTTCACTTCATCATCTTTCTCTCACAATCTTACTTCTATTAAAATTTTCGATTCTACTAGTACTGTTTACGAATCTGACCATCTTCCTTTACACATCACCATTTACAAAAACAATATTTTCTACAACTCTTTCAATGCTTATTGCAAATAACACAAAATAATACGCAAATCTTTTAATTTTGAAAAAACTGTAATTTTACATTGAGACCTATTCTCTGATAAACTGGATAAGTTAATCAAAGAGTCAAATAAGTATTACAACTATAATAGCTACATGTTAGGTTCCTCTCAAACAGCTTTAAATCAAGCATGGGAATTTTTCGTCTTTTCAGTTCTATGTGCTACTAACAAACATATTCCCAAAACTACTACTACTTTACATCATAAGTTTCTTTTCTGTTATGATAATTCGACTATTCACAAGCAAATCAAAAAACTTTACAAAATCTATCACTGAACTAAAATCTTTATAAACAAAGAAGTTGCTACTCTTAGTTCTTCAACTTTTTTATTTAATATTACCAGCGAAGAGTATAATAATATCCTAACCATTGCTAAGAAACATAGAATTTCTTCTGCTTTACTTGATTCACTTTTTCACCAAAAAAATTTAAATGCATACTTTATTGATTTAAAAGCTTCTATTATTAAACCTTTGAAATGTAAATTGAAAATAGTCTTTAAACAAGAAACTAATGATCGAATCAAAGCCCATATATTACAACATGTTGATAATTATAAAGATACTACCTCAAAAATGATAGACTCCTTCCTCGAAAGATCTAGTTCTCGATCGAGTATTAATTAACAAACCAAATACTGATCTATTTTTAGAACTAGATCTATCAAAAATCAAAAATGCCACTACCTTACATTTCCAGAGTATAGCTGGTACTCAAAATCTTGATGTTACAGATATACATGAAGTCGAAATGAAAACCCAAAAAGTCAAAATATTTCGACTTTGGAGGTCAAAGTTGAAATGAAAAGTTGAAATAGTCGAAATTACGTTATATCACATGATTTTTATATATAAAAAAAAAAGATGTACAATCTCGGTCAATATCGCACCGATTCGTATGAAACAACTACCATTCGATTCCTCGCGACTAGACGAATCCAATGAGCTAACATTCATTGATTTGGGATCATCCCATCTCGAGATATTTGCGATCGTATTTCGAAATCCAGACTCCTTTATGTAAAGTAGAATTTATTGATTTATAATTTCGGCCGATAATACAATTGCGATTATCTCATGTTTGGATGATCCGAAATCAATGAATGTTAGCTCATTGGATTCGTCTGGTCGTGAGGAATTGAATGGTAGTTGTTTCATACGATACGAATTGGAGCGATATTGACCGAGATCGTACATCTTTTGTTTTTTATTGTTTTCTCAATATGAAAAATCATGTGATATAACGTCATTCTCCAATGGTTGAAATAATTTCGACCAGGGTCTCACCGCCCTATCTTAGTTGGTAACAACTGAGACCTATTGTAGGTTACATCGCAATAGACCCTAGTTCAGCCCCTGGCCAAGGCAGATCATAATAATTTAATTTATGGGATTTACTGATTCGATTCCAAGAATGAATTTCATAGGGTGCGTACAAACCATGTACGTTGAAGATCACGAATTTGTAGAATATAGTGACCCTGAGATGTCTATAAGGTGTGATGGTAGCTACCACCAATATGGTGTAAGTTCGCTTCGTTTAAATCCATACCATCCTGACAACAGGTAGTAGTAATAGATATTCTCACCTATCGTGAACCAATTGAGTTTGGAACCGATAGTAGGGACTGGTTTGTAATGAACAAGTACCACATCATCTGCAAAGGGTACCCGTGAAGATAGGTCAATGGTAGGCATTGTATAACCTGGATTGAACAATAGTCGTAGGTTATAGGTGGTTGATATTGCACTGTCTTCAATCATTGTGATGTCTATATTACAACTAGGGTTTGGAGGTTTAGGTTCGATTCTTGGGGTAATTTTGACATATAGCGAGGCAACTATAGTGCAGGCTATCATCTTAGGTTGTTCTTGACCCTCTTTCCAGTAGTTGTGATAAATAGTGAATGATGGCCGGATATCATATCTCTCTACCCTGAAGGTTCATTGGTTTGGCAGTTTACTCAGATATTGACACTCATTCATCTAGGTTTAACACCAACCCATACTGGTTTGAAATATAGCAAAGGGGGTTAATAGTGGAATTAGATGTGTTGTAAGACGTATCATTCTGTTGAAAGATATGCATCCAAATATATTACCACTTGTGTGTGCCTAGTAAAAGTATCAAAAAAAAATGATTTTGACCATTTTGACCATTTCTGATATCCGAAATGATCTATTTCAACTTCATGTATAGTCACAGATACAACGAAGTCTTATTTTGCAAATTTATGGTCACAATAGGAATCCTTTTATCAACTTCTATCAAGTATCGATGATGATGTTTATGAACATATACTTGACGCTCCCACTTATGATAAATGGCTTCTCGTTTTAAAACACATTCCTAATGATAAAGCCTCTAGGCCTTCCAACATTTCTAATGAAATCCTTAAAAAATTGGGTCTATTTGCTAACAAATTTTTATATAAATTATTTGCGCCTATTTCTCATCTGGTCTCACGCCCAAACAATGAAACCTAACACACATGTTTCCTATATCAAAACTAAAACCATGGAATTGTGATCTAAATAATATCAGACTGATTACTCTTTTGGAAACTGTTCACAAAACATTCACAAAAATTCTAAATGCCAGACTGCAAAAGGCCTTTATTGATTCTAAAGTTTTATCAGGTCTAAATTTTGCTGACCTTTCACATCAATCTACCTTAGAACCTCTTCATATAATTAACAATCTTATTGAATATCATCGTTTAAAAAAAGAAACAGATCCTGATTATAAAAAAGATTTACACATTCTATTTCAAGACATGTCAAAAGCTTATGATCGAGTCAATATTTTCATGTTAAAAAAAGCCTTGGCTAGGTTAAAATTTCCCAACATCCTAATCAATTTAATTATAGAACTTTTTTTTAATAGGACTAATGAGATTTTTACTAGCTTTGGCCTAACTGATCCATACGACATTCTTGTTAGCATTGATTAAGAAGAAGTTATTTCACCCCTTTTATAGGTCATCTATTACGATCTGTTATTTGATCATATTAAAAAAACTGAATTAGGTTTAACATGAATACTGTATAGAATCCTGATCTTAATGAATCAATAACAAAATCTCTCAATGTCACTATTCATATTCTGACCTTTATGGATGACACCATATGGATTGCTAACAGTTATAATCAAATTTCTAGTATTCTAAATATCGCCTAGATATTTTACGACCTTAACTCTATGAAAGTTAATTTTGATAAATCATATTTGATCACAGATCATGTTAATACTGAATCTATTATGTTTCAATGCTCCTCTAATAACAGTTCATTTGAATGTCAATATATATCACCTAAAGATTCAATAAGATATTTGGGTGTTTGGATTTCAGCTCAATATAACAAAAACTTTATTAAACATCAAATTTCTTCTGAAATAGCTTCTTTTAGAGACAAACTAAAATTTAAATCTCTTATGGATAAACAACTACGATATTTGAATAATATGATTCTTATTCCTCGTTTGTAATATAGATCTAGACTTACAATTCTCTCTGAACTCAAATATGATCTTTTATACAAACCCATGAGGAAACTTATCAAGAATAAATTAGGACTCAGATGAGGCATACCAAACTCAATCATTTATAATAAGCTTGCTTATGGTTTTAATGACTTATCATCTATTTCTCAAACTTCAAAAATTCAACAATCCATCAATATTATTAACTCTCCTGATGATACGATTTTGGGTCTCTCTATGCTGATTAGACTTAAATAACTATAACAGAGATTTTGGTTATATAATAATTTTCTGGTCTGCTAGCCTAAGTTTTTAAAACACCATAGACATACGAACTTCCTTTCAAATTTTATTTTCACCTATCACGATTCTACTTTTTCCTTCATTACTTCCTCAACAATAGTTGATCTTTTTCATATTACAGGAGATTTAATCCCTCTCCAAACAATTATACCCTAAAACAATAATGATATATCTAATATTAGATCAAAAAATATTTTATTTTTATCTCAAGTAGTTGCTACTGGAACATTTCTTCTTAATTATTATGACATACAGCTTCGTTCCTTTTCGTCAGCTAATTTTAATGATGTCACTCCATGTTGGTTCAAATTATTATAAAAAATAGTCTTACTCAACCCAGTTCATTCTAATTATTTTAAACCAGAGTATCGTTTCGAGTCCCAAGTTTTCGATAATTATTTAATATTCACTTTAATTAAGGATTTTTAACGGAATACTGAATAGGCTAATATCTAAGGATGGTACTGCAATTGTTTTTTCAAATCTGCAATATTGCGGATTTTTGAATTGAATTACGCATAGTAATCCG
>CAMKVN010003117.1:0-11365 GCA_946474995.1 Funneliformis geosporum
AATAAATATGTGTCTGACTTTTGGGCGGCATTTTATTATTAAAAATTAAATTTTTTAATAATAAATGCCACGTTCGACTTTGAGGCGGCATTTTTTATTTCAAATTCAACAAATTGGATCTGAATCCAAATCTGAATCTGTCGGATTGAATCAAATCCAAATCTGAATCTGATCCAGATCTGATGGATCGAATCAAATCAAAATCTGGATCTGAATCTGAATCTGATTCGAATCTGATAAATCTGATTCAATCTGATCCGTTAGATCCAGATCAGATTCGGATTGAATCAGATTTTTTGCAGAACACTAATTTAAACCTAACATCATTATTTTCTTATCAATTTTTTCCTCCTTATTATTACTACTATTTTCTTTTTCATCTGAATAATCTGATATCTGAAATACTTTAAATTCATTTGTATCTGCTTTAATTTCATCATTTAAGATTGGTATTTTATTAGTAGAATTAAATTGTGATTTTTTTTTAGTTTTTGTATATTTTGAAGAACTTTTTGCTTTTAAAGTTTATCTTGTAATTGACTCTTAAAAAATACTTTGTTATGCTTTCTCAATAAAATACTATTAGTAAATTATATTTATTAAATTAAAATTAAAAATAAAAAAAATAATTACCGATAATTAATTATGACTTTTGAATGTAAATGTTTCATATTAAAAAATAAGCATTTAACTTAAGCTGAATTTACACAAATTCCATAAATTCTTCAAGCAACTTTTGCAAGTTCATTTTCATCTTTTCTTAAACATAATCGCCAATATTTTATTATATTACCATTAAATTGTTGATAAGTTATATCATCAAAAGTTCTTTGTTTTGATTTATAATCTTCTATTTCATTTAATAAATGTTGTGCAGGTTGAGAAAATCATGATTCAAAATAATATTGTAACTATTCTGATAAGTCAAATATAAGATTAGCATATTTTTTACTAAACATATTAAGACGATATTCTGGATGTAGCCAAAATAGTATTATAAGTAAAGTTTGTTCCTATAATTTCCATCTTCATTTTAACTGTATATGCATTCTTTGACCAAATATTTCATTATGATAATATTTTAAAAGTTTGACTAAATAGCCAAAATAATATAATATATTATGCAGCTGTGTATTATCTCTTTGTAATTTATTAAGAGCACTATAAAATTTAATAAGAAGATTATGAAGTTTTTTAAAATTAAACCAGAAATTTTGATCATTTACAATATTTGTTATTTTAGAAAAAATAAGTAAATCATCACATTATTTATAACTCAGTTTTTGATTTTTTGTTATAAGTAACTAAAAAAAATAAAAATAAAATTATAAATAAAAAAATTTTAAACTATTAATTAATTTTTATTTAACCTTTAATGCAGTTTCTGTTTTTAAAATACTTGCTATATAAAATAATGACTATTCTATCTAGTTTTACATGATCTTTGAAATGCATATAAATAACTATTTAACTCAATTTGTTCTTGTTTTAATTTTCCCAAAAAGTATGTTGAAAAGTTAAAAAAAAGACACAATTACAACAACTTAAATTGAAACTATTTTGTATCTTTCAGATTTTTTAAATATATTGTCTATACATAAATTCATTTAATGAAGAAAACATGATAAAAAACTTTATCAAAATTTTCATTTCGCATTTTTACCTTATATATAATAAAGAAATTAATAAAAATAATAAATTTTTATAATAATTACAATAAATTATTTAAAAAAATACAAACCTAAATGCAATATATGAACTAGCAGAATTTGTTACTACACAAATTATATTTATATTTTTATTGCTAATTTTTTCAAGCCAAAATTGCATTTTTGGACATATATCAATTTTATGATTTCTTTCACTACTTATATCATCTGCATCCCAAATTAAAACTTGTCCAGATGAAGTAATTATGATAACACCTAATATAGATTGTTTTACTATATTTTTCACATTATCAAATTTAATAGTAAGTCTAATTAGATTATTTTTGCAATATCTTCAATATGAGTTTGAACTTTTTTTGCTTCTGATTTTAAAATTCAATTGCTAAGCATTTTTCTGAATGGTAAAGTAGTACTAGGATTCATAAATTTTATTAGCTCTTTAATTTCTTCATTTTGGATCTAAGTATATGGTAAACTTACTGAAATAGTGTCTTAAAATATTAATGATTCAAAATGTTTAATATTCTATTCTGATAATCGATGTAATATATAAAATATAATATCTGATGAATATGGTTTAGGATCATAAAATTCAGGAGTTATGTTTGAAACTTTCTAAATAGATGTTAAATATTGATCATTATTAGTTGAATTTAAAGATAATGAAAATTTGGATAATGCATATGATGAAGTTGCTGAAGAACTTGATGAAATTGAAATAGCTAAATAAATAAAATTTTTTTAATATTATAAATTAAAATATCATAAAATTAAATAAAAAATAAAATTTTTTATTATCTATTTTGTAAATGTTTATTATTATTTCTTCTATTATTATTACAATTTTCATTTTCTTTAATTTCGGAAAGTAATTTATTATATTCTTCTATAGGTAAAGAAATTTAAAATAAATACATTGCTTTAAATATTGTTGATAACATTTTTTTGTATTAGCTTTGTAAGATCATCTCCTTTTATTTTTTTATATTCTTTACAGAAACAAAGTTTATTTGTTGGATTGCTTTCTCTATATTCATTTTAAATTTCAAAATAGCATTGTCAATAGTGTGATTCTTTACCACCATTATGATGATTAATAATTTTTTTTTTATATTAGTGACATTTTTACAAAATTATTTAAAAAAAGAGTGAAAATATTATTTGTAATTATGATAATATTAATTGAAATAAAATTAGAACTGAATATAATAAAGAAAACTTTTTAAAAAAAGAATAAAAAGAAATGTTATACAATAATCAATTTTATTTAATGGCCAAAAGACCTGATTTATTAGAAGTTTATTTGTGGTCTTTCATCTATGATCTCAAATAATCTTAAATGATCTTGGTCATTTGCCAATAAAATGCAAGCTGTATCACATAGACTATTTAACCAATAGACTATTAAGACCTGATTTATTAGTCTGATAGTCAAACTGTTTATCAAAAGACCTGAATATTTGCCAACCCTGCCTTACAGATATTTTGATTTGCTATATTTTATAAATAGCTAATCACACATATAATAAATTCATATCCTTAAAAAATCCTAACTAATCTTAGCTGAGCAGTGATAGCAAGTAACCTAAATGATCTCAAATGACTTGAATCACAGGTCACATATCATTTAGGTCATTGTGAAGACAAATGACAAATAACATAGTTATTTTATCTACCAATTATTTTAATGAAAAGATTTTGCTCTTTTAATATATAAAATTAATAAAATTGTCTGAAAGAGAAAATATGAATATTGTATCATATGTAATTTATTAAATGTTATTCAATAAAATAAACAAAATATAATATATCTGTAAATTTAACTAGTGATGAATTGGTTTTAATTGAAATCTAAATTAATTAATGCATTTACAAAATAAAATGATTCTAATATATAATTAAAAATATTTTTAAGGTCTTATTTGGTAAGCAGTTCCTCAGCAAGATGAATGTTACGATATAAAGCTATAAAAATTTAAAGATTCTTTTTTATTTAGATGTTTTTATCTTTGATCATACTATCTAATTTTGAATTATGTGTGATATTATTCTATTGAGCCAATTATATCAGGTGATTCAGGTCTATTATCTAATTTTAGATTTCTTTTGAAAGGATCGCTATGCCTGCTGTAGTTTTTTTATTATCACTAATTATCATAATATCAGCTTATGAAATATACAATTAATTCGCATATTAAATTTAACTAAAGTTCTAATCAGAAATTGCAGTCAAATTTATATAATTTCTCATATTATTTATAGTTTTTATAATATCTCACTATCATTATTTTCGCTATAAGAAGTTTAATCATAAATAGAAATTGCTATATGATCTCATTTATAAAAATTATCAGATTTTTCAATTTATGTCTATTTTTTCTTATACAAGATATCACTTCTTAATTGACTAATTTTAAGTACTTAATTACTCTTTAATCAAATTAAAAGTAGAGAATAAATAAATATAAAATAATTACACTTTTGAGTTTATTTAATATTAATATTTAAAATAAATAAATTTTGCTTATATGAAGGTAATTTCGGCGTTTTGAATGTAAAAATCCTATAGTTGACCAAAGCCTCTCTACTGAAACTGAATTGATACAAATTTCATACAAATGAATAACAAAATATAGTGTTCTGCAAAAAATCTGATTCAATCTGATTTTAATCTGAATCTGACAGATCAGATTAAATCAGATTTATTAGATTCGAATCAGATTCAGATCTAGATTTTGATTTGATTCAATTTATCAGATCCAGATCAGATTTGAATTTGGATTTAATTCAATCTGACAGATTTGAATTTGGATTCAGATTTCATCTGTTAGATACAGATATGAATTCAGGTCCGATTTGTTAAATTTGAAATAAAAAATTCTACAATAAAGTCGAACGCGATATTTATTATTAAATAAATTTAATTTTTAATAATAAAATGTTGCCTGAAAGTTAGACGCGGTATTTATTATTAAAAAAATTAATTTTTTATTAATTTTTATAATAAAATGTCATCCTAAAAGTCAGACACAGTATTTATTATTAAAAAATTAATTTTTTATAAATTTTTAATAATAAAATGCCGTCCTGAAAGTCAAAGGCAGCAGTAATTCTTAAAAAAATTAATGTTTAACAATAAAATGCTACCCCAAAAGTCAGATTCAGCATTTATTAATAAAAAAATTGATTTTATTAAATTTTAATAATAAAATGCCGCCCTGAAAGTCAGAGGCAATATTTATTATTAAAAAATATATTTTTAATAATTTTAATATTAAAATGCCATCATGAAATACAGAGCCAGCATTTATTATTAAAAAATTAATTTTTTATTAATTTTTAATAATAACATGTCATCCCGAAAAGTCATAGGTAGCATTTATTATTAAAAAATTAATGTTTAATAATAAAATGTCACCCTGAAATTCGAACACAGAATTTATTATTAAAAAAATTAATGTTTAATAATAAAATGCCGCCCCAAAAGTCAAAAGTGGCTTTTATTATTAAAAAAACTAATTTTTAATAATAAAATATCGATTTGAATGTTGGAGGCGAATTTTTGTTAAAAAAAACAAAATTGTCATTTTTTTTAACATTAAAATACCATTCTGAACGTCAGAGGTGGATTATTGTTAAAAAAACAACAAAATTATTGTTTTTTAATATTAAAATGCCATTCCGAATGTTAAAGGTAGATTATTGTTAAAAAAACAATAAAATTGTTATTTTTTTAATATTAAAATGCTGTTCTAAATGTTGAAGGTGTGATCTATGTTACGCTAATTGACTATAGCCAATCATGTGATTTGGATTGGTTGGCCGATCTCACCAATATGATAAATTGAGCAAAGCTGACATATATAACATATTGGTCATATTTAACTGATCTACCAGATTTATTTTGCTAGTTTAAATCAGTTTTCAGAAATGATCTGGTCATTTGACCATTTAAATTATTTGTCTATTCCTTTGTCATAATCATAAATCATTTAGCATTTGTCATTTCGCAAATAATCTAAATAACAAATAATAAATAATCAAGATCATTTAAGATCATTTAAATCATTTGTCATTTAATCATTTACTTTTACCAAAAATTTTTTGATACTCATAAAGAATCGCAAATTCTTAGCGAGTTTTGCAATTTATCTCCCAATTATAAATAATCATTCCAAAGGAGAATAGAAGGATCATTCCAAAGGAACAATTAAAAGCATCATTCCTCAAGAATAATACAAAAAAATTGTTCCTTAAGAATGATACTATATCGTTCTATCGGAATAATAAAAAAAATCGTTCCTTAAGAATGATACTATATCTTCTAAAGAAACGATACAAAAAATCGTTCCAATAGGATAATAAAGATCGTTCTAAAGGAACGATATAAAAAAATCGTTCCAATAGAATGATAAAAGGTCATTCTAAAGGAACGATAAAAAATCGTTCCAATAGAATGATACTACATCGTTCTAAAGGAATGATACAAAAAATCATTCCAATAGGATGATAAAGATCATTCTAAATGAACGATTCAAATAAAATCATTCCAATAGAATGATAAAAGGTCATTCTAAAGGAACGATAAAAAAATCATTCCAATAGAATAATACTACATCATTCTAAAGGAACAATACAAAAAATCGTTTCTTAAGAATGATAAAAGGTCGTTCTAAAGGAACTATTAAAAAAATCGTTCCTTAAAAACGATAAAAGGTCATTCTAAAGGAATGATAAAAAAATCGTTCCTTAAGAACGATAAAAGGTCATTCTAAAGGAACGATAAAAAATCATTCCAATAGAACGATACTATATCATTCTAAAGGAACGATAAAAAAATCATTTCAATAGGACGATAAACCATCGTTCTATCTGAATAATGCTTTTAATCGTTCCTTTAGAATGATACTTCTATCATTCTATCAGAATGATGCTTTTAATCGTTCTATCATAATGATGTTTTTAATTGTTCTATTGGAATAATGCTTTTAATCGTTCTATTGGAGCGATGCTTTTAATCATTCCTTTAGAACGATTCTTCTATCGTTCTATCAGAACGATACTTTTAATCTTTCCTTTAGAAATATTCTTCTATTGTTCTATTGGAACGATACTTTTAATTGTTCTTTTGAATGAAACTAAAAATTGTTCAATTTTTAGCTCGAGTTTAGCACTTGACTTAATTTTACTGGACTTGTCTGACTTATAATTTGAGTCGACACGTTTAGAACTCGAATATAATTTAATATACTATTATATACTATATAAAATATTTGCCCAATATAAAATAATTTTTTTTAATATATATAATCAAAAATTTTAATAAATTTAACTTATTTAAACTATAATAAACAAAATAAATAATAAAAATTTATAAAATTTACTATATTTAAAAATTATTGAAATGACTGGTCATTTGTCATTTAACATTTGAGTCATTTGCCAGTCATAATCATTTGGCAAACACTGGTTTAGATAGATTAATTATATTTATTATATTTATCATATTTTATTTTGTATAAATACTCTATATCTTTGACCTGCTAAATGGCAGAGTCGCTACTAATTCTTTAATAAAACAATAACATTTATCTCTAAAACTTATCTTTGCTCATAAAACAATTCATTCTTCTTTAAATCTATATCAATAAAGACGATCTGACCTTTCAATTTAACTATTCGTGTTTATTTCTTCCATAGTTTAAACGTACTTAAACTCCCTACTAGCAAATGATAAATTATTAACTTAACAATAAACAGTTTAAGCTTAACAACATCAAAGGTGGATTATTGTTAAAAAAACAAACCAAATTGTAGTTTTTTAATATTAAAACATTGTTCTGAATGTTAGAAGTAGATTATTGTTAAAAAAAACAACCAAATTGTTGTTTTTTAACATTAAAATGCCATTCTGAATGTCAAAGGCAGATTTTTGTTAAAAAATCAACAAAATTGTTATTTTTAACATTAAACACCATTCTGAACGGTGAAGGCAGATTTTTGTTAAAAAACAACAAAATTGTTATTTTTTAACATTAAATACCGTTCTGAACAGTGGAGGCAGATTTTTGTTAAAAAAATTTTTGATCCATCGGATACGGATACGAATTCAGATACGTATTCGAATTTATCAGATTCAGATTTGTTGGATTCAGATATGGATTCAAATTTAGATTTGTCTGATTTATATCAAATCGGATTTAGATTTATCAGATTCAGATCAAATCGGATTCAGATTTTTCAGATTCAGATTGAATCATATTTTGCCTAAATCTGATCTGATCTGATCTGTACAGAATACTAGTAAAATGTGATAATTCAGGTATTTATCCTTTTGCCAAATTCCAATAATTTACTATATTCTAATAATTTATTATATTTCTATCAAGTTGATTAAATGTTTGAATATCAAAATGATACATTCTCGTTGATATAAAGAAATTCGCGTAAAATATGTTTTGATGATATATTAAATCAAATATAAAAATTATAATTAATCTATTTACCAAAATGAGTATATGAAAGAGTAAGTATATTATTGTTAAAAAATTTGAGGTGATATTGTAGATGAAAAATTAAGGATAAAAGTAAAAGTGATTACTCTCATTATTTTCATTGGCATTCAAGTTGGGTAATCATTTTGCCAGAAAAATTCCAATCTTGATGATCTAAAAATATTTTAATTATCTATTATAAGCAAAAACCACTTCATATAACTGAGTTATGTCCTTTTGTAATAAATTAATGCCATACAAAACATACAAAGTGGTAGGAATATATTTTGGAATTCATATAAATAATTCCAAATATTATGATTATTAATAATGTCAATTATATTGAGAAGAAGAAATTTTTTATCTGTAGAAGTTAGCATATGCCTTTGCTTCATATGATCACTTTTAGATGTAGAAGAACCTTTAAGGCGTTTAGACGCAAATTTCATAGCTAGTGTCTAATAAAGAAATTAATATTTACATAAATACATAAGATATAGATATATAATTTTAATCAAATAAATAATAAACTTTAAGTGTTGCTTCTGTTTTCAAAATACTATAAAAGTAGAAGTAAAACTATTTTATTGTGTTTCATATGGAGTAGCTAAAGCTACTGTTTTACCATATACTGTTTTTGTTCATTTCTTAATAGTCCTGTAAAATAAAATGATAAATAGAAATAATAACAATTTTAATGGCTATTGTTGAAGTGCGCTGATAAGTATCTCACTTCTTAAAATTTCTCCTATTACTAGATTTAACTGATAAGTCATATATGGTAAGAAAACCTTATTAGAAAATTCCACTCATATAATCCTCCTATTGAAAATGAAATTTAATTATAAAATAATAAATAAAATAGATGTTTTATATATGATTTAAACTAAAAAAAATAAAATACATACCTTGTAGCAGCATCTTCATCTGCTAAATCTGAAATATAACAGTTTATTTTAATATTTTTTTTTGATGTCAACTATTATTTTTTAGTATGATTGATAACATCATCAGTTTTTGATTTTTAATTGCTAATTTCATTTACATCCCAAATAAGAGTTTCTCCTATTGATTTATAAATAATTCCAAATAAGTATTCTTATTTAATGTTAGTTCATCTATCAAAGGCTGCAGTTTTCTGATTTTATTATCTTGTATTATTTTTGTAATTGATTGTGTTAAAAGTTTAGCAGATATTGGTAAAATTCTATCACTCATTTTTCGCTAACCTGGTAATTTTAAAGCTAGAGCGATAAAAGTAAAACATCTTTTGTTTCTTGATTTTCAAAAAAGTAGAAGATAATCCATTTGAAACTAACATTCGCAAAAGTAAAATTTCAAAATATGGTGTATCTCTTTTTGTTAAAGGTTGTGATACATAATTTGTAATATGCTGTTAAGTAACAATAGCTAATAGTTCTGTTATTAATTCTTTATTTCTGAATCAAATAATTCATTATCTATAATTAAAAAGAATGTATATAAGTTAATTAAAAATTTGCTAGATTTTATTGATTTATTACAATAATTATTACTTAATTCATCTTTGATTATACGTATATTCTTTCCTTTTTCATCAATTTTTATTTTCAATTACTTTTTTATCATCTTTTGGAATTTTCATGCTAAAATTTTCTTTCATTCCTTTTCTGATACTTGATTTTCAAAACTTACAATTTTAGCAAGATGTTTATAACAAAATTTAGCTTTATTTGAAATAAAGCAGTCAGTCCTAAGTGAAGTTACACAGATAATGTATATTCTTTTATAAAAAATTTACAAACTGCTCACTTATTAGCTGTTTTCTTTGGTGAGTCGATTAATGTAAAAAATTTCGAAAATTGTGTGGCTTTTTACTCATACTTGTAAATGCTTTGTAACTTTCATATAGAAAATAAATGCAATAACTAAAATCACATCTTTTTAGAGTTTTGTGTAAACTTTTTGTTCAGACAAAGCAAATTTCTCAAAATTATAAGACACGTTCTTTATTATAAATGTTTTTATGTTCCTCGTGTTAAAATTTTTATTTGAGTAATCAGACTGAAAATTTTTTTTTGCACGCTAAATAAAGTTGATCAAGTTATACAACATTTTTTATTGGTTTACATAAATTACTATACAAATGACAGTCAAATGACATTGAATGACCTGGTCATATGGATCATTTGTTATTTATGATATGACCCATTTTGAATGACCCAAATGACTAGATCATTCGAAGGTCTTTTGACTGTCATTTCAAAATAGTCAAATGACCCGGTCATTTTCTATCACTGCAGCTGAGTAGGCAAAATATATTGTATCACGAACTGAATGAGTATCACCAATTTAAAAAGAAAAAATATATCATCTTTTAAAGAAAAGTTTACGAAAATAATGAAAAAATCAACTATTTAATTTAAGTAACCTACATAAATTCCTTATAAATAAAGATTCCATTATAAATTTTATTGATAAATCAACATTAAAATTGAATATATGTACTAAATTATACTATTAAAACTAAATTCAATGAAACTGAATTCGAAACTGATCAGGATAAACTAATGAAACTACAGGGTATAGTTTTGATGTTAGATTATTCCATTCTGATACTGCTGAATATTTTACACCATTGATTGTAAATGCACAAATCTTTTTATTCATATATAAATGAATTGTAACTTTGCTATTATCAGTCGCAAATGAAGGACAATAATCTTTAGAACCAATAAAGCCTGTAGAGCTTAATACCCATCCAGTATTTTGAATTCCTGCGAATTTTTCATAATCAAAGTTTTCTGATGCACAAACTCCAATCCAAGTATGTTGACAATATTTATCAATAATTATGTCCCATTCAAACGTACCTTGATTTTCGAATGCCACCTTAGCTCTAACACTTTGATGCGCAATACAAGCATTAGATGCTCGTACACTTTCCCATTATCTTCAATAATAAGTTTTGATCCACACGCTGACTCATCCCAAAAATAGAGTTTTTAGATACCGGTAAATATCCACGAATTTCATTTAATTCTGTATTATATGACATTATTCTAGTTCGATAAACATTGTTAGTGATAGTCTAGTTATGACGCATTAGTACTGCGCCAATTACAATTAGCGAATGATGATCCCGTCGATCATAGATCTCAACTTTCTCTAATTTCTATAATTTCTATCATTTCTCTAATTTCTTAGCGATCTTAGCGATCT
>CAMKVN010003118.1:0-11358 GCA_946474995.1 Funneliformis geosporum
TAATTGATATAATATTGTGTATCTAAATAGACTATCACAAACTAGTAGATCACTAGTAGTTTGTAGATCACAAATAAAAATTGTTACGGTAATTGTTTGAAATATTATTACTAACATCGTCATCAAAACATCATTAAAGAGGCTTCCGTTACGATTGCAAAACAAAAGACATTTGAATCGATGGAAAATACTACTGTCAGATTAGCTAAATTAGTTGGTTATATTAGTGCAGAAACCATTGAATATCTTTACAGTCATGAGAAAGATTTTTTTTTGTTTTCTTGAATTAAATCTAAGATTACAAGTTAAACATCCTATGATAGAAATGGTTTCTGTTGTGAATTACCTGCTGCTCAATTACAAATCGCTATGATATTTCCATTTATCAAATTCGTAATATTAGAGTGAAACTTCTGAGATTGATTTTTATTTTTCAGATCCTGAGTCTCTTCAAACCTGCACCAAAAGGTCATGTAATATCGTTTGTATAAAAGCGGAAAATCCTGACACAGGATTTAAACCAAGTAGTGGTATAGTGCATAAATATTATTTTCGCAGCAGCACGAATATTTCTTGGTTAATTCTGCTAGTAGCATTCATGAGTTTGCTGATTCTCAATTATGTTACAATTGTTATAGGGAGAATCGTCAATAATCTCGAAAGAATATGATAGTCGTACTTAAGAAAGTATTGATTTGTAGTGACTTTAGAACCACGGTTGAATATTTCATCAAAATAGATTGAAACTTAAGCTTTCGAAGATAATAGATTTACAACGGGACAACGGGTTGGTTGAACGGGTTAATATCTAATAAAAATCTAACAGTCGAAAAGCCTGATAAATGTTGTCTATGATATGCAGTGCAGTGATCAAGGCTTATACAGCAGCCATAGAATTCATAATGGAATATTAACGCTTCTTGGAGAAAGGACAAATCCTTAGTAGAGAGATATATTGCGCACCGTTTTCATCATCGATTTCATTTATAAGACATCCATTATAAATTTACGCTACTAGATCAGCTCCAAATTCTTTCACGCTTTATTTGAATGGATCAAGGATGCAAGTTTATGTTCGATGGTGGGTTATTAGTTTTGTTAGACAGAAAAAGCCATACTTGTTATTTTCGCGAAGTTCAAGAAATAAGATTGATAATTGATAGTAAAAAAACTTGTTTACTTGAACAAGAAAATGATCCAACAACTTCGTTCACTCTCTCCTGGAAAGCTTGTAAGATGTTTGGTGAAGTCTGACGATTATGTAAAAAGAGGTGACACTTACGCTGAAATTGAAGTAAGTTTTACAATTTTTATTGATTCGTAGAGGAATCATTTTAAATTTTATTATATTATATCATCTAAATAATTTATTTTAACATTAATATTATTCAGTGATAAAAATGTACATGATACTTATCGCAACAGATGATGTTATTGTTCAATTTATAAAACAACAAAACTCGACGCTCGAATCCGGTAACATTATTGGAGTTCTTACTCTTGATGACCCTAGTCAGTTCATCACGCATTACCTTTTGAGTGAGAATTTCCAGCAATGAATCCGCCTGTTCTAGTTGATGGCAAAGAGATATTGTAAGGTCAAGCATATCCTTGAATGTTATAAATTGTCATTATGGAGATGATAGTTATGATTACCAAACTCCAAGTTATGATTCTCTCACAGAATTAATTAATACGCAATTTGCTGTTTTCGTAGTTCTTCTGAATTTCTTTTATCATCATGATAGTTGGGTTGGGCTTACCGCATTAGAAGATTATGCGCGCTTATCATACCTATCAACTTATAAGCGTTGAATACCAAACAGATCAATAGTGCTACGACTGATAGTCCAACTGGTTCGGGTATGAGACGTTCATCTTCAAATCAGATTTAAGTTATTTGGTTTTGAAAATCATGAATGAACCATTTTGTGTTAGTACCATGATTTCCTGCATTTTGAATGAAGAAATAGAAAGAAATATACCACGAATTTTTCCAAAAATACAAGTGTTCAGGGATGGAAATCTCAGGATTCATCGGATAGAAACAATATAAATAATGTTTTAAGTATTGCTTTAAGGCTGGAAGATAATGCTAAACTTTGAAAAAATAACTCAAACCCTTATATAATGACATTCTTATGAATTACGTGAATATAGGATACGAAAAATTACTATTGTCCTATTTCGTAAAGTTCAATATCTGGGGTATTTCACATTCTGTGAAATAACAGATTTTAATGAGGATCAAACAATTTGTCATATCGAACCAGCCATGACCTATCAACTTGAGCTTACTAGGTTATCCAATTTTGATATTACTCCTTACCATACCGACAATAGACAGGTTCACGTTTATTATGCCGTTAGTAAAGAAAATTCTTCGGATTGTAGATTCTTTATTCGATCCTGATTGGTTGTGATAGTGTGTATGCAGCAGATTATCATATCTCGGAGTCTGACAGATTTTGAATTAGATTTTGGATCGTTAGTTCAGAACATAAAAATTCTGACTGCAATCATTTATTTATAAATTTTATTCCAACATTTGAGTTAGAACCAAAGCAAGTTGTGGAAGCTGTTAAAGTATTTATTAATCAGCACGACAAAAAATTATGGAGGTTACGTGTGATCGAAGCCGAAGTTCATTTCAAAGTTGAAGACCCTACATTAGTAACAGGTTATCCTTTATGTGTCATCATTAATAATGTCTCTGGGTATATTGTTAAAGTAGAAACTTATCAGAAGTGTGAAAACAGAACGTGAAAGCTAGAACCCATACACTTTACCTAACAAAAGAATGGCTTCAACTAATGCTCATTTAATGGGTATCGCCTACGCTTACGATTTTCCCGCCAAGCTATTAGAATACTTTGGAATTGTGCATCTCATCATAGTTTAAACCTTGAATGTCCTAGTGATGTATTGGAAGCCAAAGAACTTGTGCTTGACGAGAATAATAATATACATAAAGTGGAAAAAGCTTCGGAAACGAATTTAGATGGTATGGTTGCATGGATCTTTACTCTTTTTACCCCCCTGAATTTCCCAAAGGTAGAAAGATTATCGTGATTGCAAATGATATCATATATCACATTAGATCTTTTAGTCCTATAGAAGATCAATTTTTCTACAAAGCAACTGAATTGGCAAGATCATTGAGAATACCTAGAGTATACTTGGCAGTAAAATCTGGTGATTGGCAGAATCATTTTAACGTATATGAATTGATAAAGGAAATCCAAGCAAAAGTATCAAATATCTTTATCTTGATTTGGAAACATATAAGCAATCACATCAAAATGGAAGGAAATCTGTTATAGCAGAAAAAATTGTTTCGGAAGGAGAAATATGACATAAAATCACCGACATTATTTGATCAAAAGATGGGTTTGAATGTTTGAAGAGTTCAGGATTAATCGCTGGGATAACATCACGAGCATATGAGGACATTTTCACAATAACGTTAGTTACTTGTCGTTCAGTTAGTATGTATTCATTGCAAGTCAATTTTTAAAAAAGAAATTTTTTCTTTAACCTTCTTATATTTATTAAGGTATTAAAATTTAATTGGGAATAGGATTCAATAATCTTTGATTAAAATTAATATTTGTATAAATATATAATGTATTCTTAATTATTTTAAATATATTAATAATAAAAAATAAAAATTATTTTAATTTAATCACGTTTTAAAATTATATCCAGTTAAAATGGAATATTACGAATGATGTAAGTTGATCGTTGATGATTGTTCATTGGTTAACTTTTGTTTCTTGAAAAATAAATAAAGGATATTGCAAACTTCCTTTCATCTTTTCCACCTTTCTTTACTTTCTTTATTTTTTGGTATGTATCGTTTTTGTATTTTATTTAAAGAAAATTTTTAAAAGGAGTTAAAACAAAAAATAACTTATATTTTATTATTTCAAGAAATCTTTTAAATGATGACTCAAAGAACATGACAGGTACGCGTTCAAGGTATTAATCATGCTACTGTCACACTAAGGCGATGTTTAGCTTCAGCTTCTATTCCTCCTTCAGTTCCCCCTTTAATAGCTGTACCTTCTTTCATTCCCCCTTCTTCTACAGCTGTTTTTTCTTCTTCTTCCTCCCCTCTTTCTTTAGTTTATTCTTCAGTTTCCCCCTCTCCTTCACCCTCTCAGTCTTTCTCTTCTCATAGTTCTTTTTCCCTTTTGCTTTCAGATTCTTTCCTTTCCTTTCTTTTTCTTCCATAAATAGTCTCACTTTAAGTTTTTTTCATCACTCTTTCAACCTTTCCCCTCCTAAGTTTATACCTTCTATTTTATCTTCTTTTTCCCCTATTTCGGGTCTTCAAACGTCTCCCTTCCTATTTCTTCCCCTATTCCAGGACCTTCAAACGTCCCTCCTCTTATTTTCACTCCCCCTTTCCACTCCTCTTCAATTTCTTCTACCCTACCCAATTTTCCTTCTTCTTCCCCTTCATTTTTTCCTTTTAATCCTTTCGCTCTTCCTTTTTCAGCTCTCCCTAATACTACCGTGTATTATTCTCCTTCATCCTCATCCTCCTCCTCCTCCTCTTTTTCTTCCTTAAGTTCACTTTTTTTAACTCCCTCCATTTCTTCCACTATTTTCTCCACTTCTTCTACCCCCTCTCATACCCTCCCCATTTTTAATCGTCCTTATGTATATTATCATCTTCTTAGGTGGCCAGAGCTGATGGATCTTGATCCACCTAGCATTTTTGTTGCAACCCCATTTATTCCCCCTATAGCCAGTGGCCTGAACCAATGGATCTTGATTCTCCTGGTATATACGATACATGGCCATTGATTATGGTTTTTATCCCTTTCCCCTCCATTTTTAACTGGTCACCTCTTTTAGTTTCGTCGTCTTAGCCGATACTAAAAAAAATTAAAAAAAAATATAAAAAAAAAAATTCACCTTTTAATAATTTTTTCACTAGGGTGTTTATCTTACAATAAGCATGATTACAATGCAAAGGTATCATATCTGTTATATGAAGTTAGTTGCTTTATTGTTCCTTTTTGCTATTAAAATATTCTTCTTTTGGCCACTTCATCCATATTTTATTTAGTTTAGAATTTATTTATCTTTTAAAAAAAAAAATTTTTATGTATTAGTATTTCGATAATGTTTTGAGGTAAATTTTTATTTATTTTATTTCATGTTTTAAATTTATACCCCCCTTATATTTGTTTGCACTTTCTTCATCTCAAGTGATCTATCACATTTGATATTTGATGGTTTAACTTTCTTTAACCTGAACGAAGCTTGCTCACCTCTACGTAGTGTTCAGGATAAACAGTTATAGTTTGGACCATATCTGACCAAGCGCAAGCATTTTACATTCTTTTAAATGTGAAAAATTTTGTAAAATAAATAAAATTATTTAAACCTATTAAATCTTTTAATAAAACTTTTATTATTTCTCGAAAGACTCTTTTTTATATTATACAATAAAGATATGACGATATGTTAAAGTAGTATAATTAATCAGGCAATAAGAGATTAATTTGTAAAGTCTTTTTAATTTTTCAATCCTTTATATTCTATAGATTTTTACAAATTATAATCATTTTAAAATTTATTTACGGAAATAATGCGCATACTAAAAAAAAAAATATTTATGTTCAATAAAAATTTCACATCATCAATGATATAAAAAAATAATAATGAACAACGCTTTACATTTTCTTGATAATATACAGTAATAGAATGAAATGAAGTATTTGTTTAATTATTGCAGTCATTCCTATTAATATTTAAAAGGAATTAATATATTGATAATAAATTTTCCTTATAATCGAACGATTAAAAAGATTAAAAGGAAATATCTGGTTTTCTTCGCACAAACAAAGCAATGTTTTGAAATGATATCAAGGAATTATTCATAACACAAGGAGGAAGAATCTGTTTATTATGCTTTAGATTAATGGCTGTGATTACTCATTCTGCAATAATAATTCCACGGTGCAAAAGATGATAATCTGAATTTACATGGTCATTTTCTTTAGCAAATTTATCGAAAGTCCAATCATATCATCAGATCCTAAATTTTTAATTTTAATAAAAAGATTTTTGTCAGAAGCATTTAAAGCAGTAGCTTGTAATGTCTCTCCATTGTTGAAATTTATCAAATAATTCAAATAATTATACATATTTTCTCTAGCGACTAAAGTAGAACCTAGAAACCTATATGCTTCTCATGTAATACATCCTATCGGTAACTAACCTGACTTTATGTGTATGCCGCAGTCAACTTGCTCTTAATGATATTTTTACCCCAAAATTGGTCATTTTTTAGTAACTCCTGATGATGGAACTGATGAAGGTTATGTAATCTGATGATGCCATGATTCCTATGATTATTCTTCAGTAACATCTGATTAAGTCACTATTGCTAACAAATATTATCTCATCAGGGGTATATTGCATTTAGTTATATTAAATTTGCAAAAACCTCAGGAAGGTTTAGTTAGCGTTCAACGGTATTTTTTATGAAGAGGTGAAAAAATGATAGGTGGTATAATATTTCTAGGTGGATATGCATAAGTTTGCTCTGATGTTTACATTGGCAAACACTTATTAACTATTATAATGTCATTCAAGATTGAAGTTTCATATTTCAAGAAGAAGGATACAATTTATCTGAAATATACTTCTTTTTTTTTAATCATCAATGTAATTTAATTAAATCGAACCTTTCCATAAAAGACAGACATACTCAATTATCCATTCCTCATTAAGAATTCCTGAATGAATTTGCAAATTTTTTTAGATCCAGTTCTCTTGTATATATTTTATAGTTGGTCTTATTTCTGCTTCAAGATTAAGAATTGTAAATCAGTTTTAAATTATGTTATTTAGGTCTCATTTTCGGCAAATTTTTCTATGATTCATTTAAAAACTCAATAATCTTAATTTAAAGTTCGACTTTTTTCAGCTTTAAGTCTGGGTTTTTATCTTATCTCGTAAATTCTAGTAATAACTAATACATATCTGATAATGTATAATCGAATATCGATTGGGAAATAGCAAATTCGAATAAAAATTATGATCATTCAATAAACATAGATTATATAGTATACATACATGTACATGCGAATTAATTTTTTTATTTTTTCAATGAACAAACGTCTTGATATGTTATGAAACTTCATGAAAAAATACTACTAGAGTAGATGCAAAATTAAAAATATTTACGGGCTTGAGATGCTTGATTATAAAAATTATTAAAATTATTAAAAAGCTATAAAGTTCTAGAATTTATCCAAACAGAACATTTTTTTTCAGATTTATTCCCGTATAACATTTTTGCAATTTATATTTGATGATGTATAAAATTTTCAGTATTTTTGTTAAAGAAATTATCGGATTGAATTTGCTTTCCTTTTTATATATTTTGTAGTGATATACATATACATGATCTTGGAAACTATGATCGCATCATTTAAATCTGTATCAATATCAATTCATGGTATTTGTGGTTGTGCCAGCTTATACAGATAAATCAACTTGATGAAAACTTTTTTTCCACTCCATATTTTTTTTTTGTCTTGCAACAAAGTTCATAATGATCAAATATGGAATCCTCAGAAAGCCAAATTAGTGTATGTAATTAAGAGGAACCCATAATAATTTAACTTAATCTCATATATAACCTAAAATTCAAAAAATCGAAAATATCGTCCATAGGATTCACATGTATGCATAATCGCATCATAAAGATCCAATCAATAAAAAAAATTAGTTATTATTCATAATCAGATCGATTTATTATAATTCGACCAGTTTCGAGAAAGAAAAAACTACAGATATGATGATTGGTGATGAAAATTTGATCGCTACTTTTATAACCTTTTCTGATGCACTTAAAATGCAAATGGAAAAATTATTGTCAGTTAAGTCGCGCTGTTAGTGATAGTCTAGTTATGATGCATTAGTACTGCATCAATTACAATTAGCGAATGATGATCTCGTCAATCATAGATCTCAACTTTCTCTAATTTCTATAATTTCTATTATTTCTCTAATTTCTTAGCGATCTTAGCGATCTATAATTTCTTATATATCTTATATATCTTATATATCTTATTTATCTTTAATTTCTTATTTATATTATATTTCTTATTTTTCTTTACTATATTAAATATCTATTTCATATTGATGTATTTTATATAAATATCTTGTATTTCTGTCTCAATAAATGGCAGAGTCGCTATAATTCTTTAATAAATCAATAATATTTATTTCTTAACAATTATATCTTTGCTCAATATATAATTTCATACTTCTTTAAATCTATATCGATAAAGACGACTTGACCCTTCAACATAATTAATCTGTATTTATTTCTTCCATAGTTTAGACGCACTTAAAATCCCTGTTAGCAAATAATCTTAGTTAACTTAACAACGAATCATTTAAGCTAACAGTGCTTTTTTAGCATCTAATTTTAAAATCAAATCAAATTTGAATTTTGACCTTTTATGAATATGTAATGTACAAGTAAGAGTGAAAGTGATCTGAAAAGAATTACGACAAGTAACAATAAATGTTAATGTATCACAATTAAAAAATTCAAAGATTTTTTAATAAGGGATTCAACTAATGCTAAAAATAACATTATGTTTCTGCCATAATCTATCTAAAACTAAATTAACAACCCATTTAAGCAGAATTTAGACATAAATGTGTAAAATAAAAAATAAGAAATATTCCCCAACCGAATGTAAATATTTCACATTAAATTAATAATTTAGTTACAATTCCCCATTGCTTCCTCTTCCAAAACTCTTCTTTGAGAATATCTTTATAATTGCTCTAAAGTCACTGTTAAGTATTATCAGTTGTTGGTTTATAGTTCCGTATTTATAAGTTTCATGGAATCAAGGAAGTGAACTTGTCGCTTGACCATTTAATCATAAGGGTTTTAAGATTCATGCCAGATCCATCAAAGGATGACGCAACATTTTTTATTGCATTAATTCAACCACTAACTTAACTACTTGTTCGATAGAGCACAGTAAATTCTCATTGAAAAATAGTGATGAGAATCAGCTCGTCGGTTCAATTTCGGTTCTTCATCAGCTCTCATTAGTAAAATATGAGCTAAAGTCAAATTTATAACAGGTAGAACATGTAATGAAGATCAAAACTTGATTGGTCAGTTGTAATAACTGATTTGAGTATCGGCTTTAGAGTCAGTTCCAGGTTCTATTTTTAATATTTGTTAAAAGTAGTTTTAAACTAAGGAGATGAAGAATCTGCTAAATTTAGAATTAGTTCCAAGAACTGACTCGAATCGACTCATAACATTCCTATTGAAAAGTCGACATGTTGCAAATTTTTCCAACCCTCATTTTCTAAATAATACATATCATAAAAGATTATGTTCCATTCTATTACTGATCTCACAGAACATTCATACGCTTACTAGGCAAAATTAGTTACACCTAAATCAATTGCTGGCATTTCTGTCAGATCTTACATTTCGAGGTTTTTTTTGCTTTTCTGGCCCATCTGGCAGATCTGGATGAAATATCATTTTGGTCATTTCTGTCATCAGCATCAAATTAATTTGAATATCTGTGCTTAAGCCACGATTGATTGATATTTTTAAGGATTCGTAACAAGCCCTGAGAAAATTATTGTCATCATTTACAAAAACTAAAATAAAAAATTAAAAATCTCTTCTCACGAAATTAGGTGACAAACATATTTTTTTGATGGTTTAACATCTGGATGGCGTGTTGACACTATTCCTGTTTATAGTAGAGTTTGGCCCTAAGCATATTAAGAGCAGAAAAATACTGGGAATAATATGTTATGAAAATAAGCTGATTAAATACAAGTTCCGTTAACATATCCTTTAATATAATTTTATAACTTACCAATTTCACGCTCCTTTTCAAGATTCAAATTGGGACCTATGAAGCAAAATTATGAATAATATTAAAATATCATTAACCTATTCGACAAAAATGTGCATTTTGGGCTATCACAACCATTTTCTATAATTTTTATAAAGATGAAAGTTATTTGTGAGTATTCTAGCGAAGAACAGGTGGGCGTTCTTGCAGGAATGGTAGGCATCCCCTTGGATGCCGAACTATCTCTAAGATAGTGAACACTCTCAAAGGAACGGGTTCTTAAATGTTTAATCGCAAAGGCTAGCCATAACCGATCATTCTAGACCTCGAACCAGAAATTTTAAATAATTTTCTGAAAAAATTTTAATATTTTCTTGGAAAAACTCTAAGGCTTCAATTAATCACGTCTAACCCTCTTCTAACTTACCATTATTTATTTCAATAAAAAAAATTAGAGTGATATTCAATAAGATAGAGTTAGCAAAGTTAAGTAAGATACAATTCAACTTTTTATTTAATTTTGTTTTGTAGTGTATTGTGTATAAACATGTTCGTGAAGAAACTTGGAAATTTATATAGTTAGAGAGATATATATTTAAGGAACGATCACGTGAATAAAAAATTACATATTTGTTGAAACAACGACGTATTGATTATTTAATTATCAGATCAGACATGTATGTTGTAATTACAATAACAATCGACAAAGAATTTTAAAGTTACAAAAACATTCATTGCACCATACAATGTATTATAAAATAAAGTGTTGTTTTTTGTTTGATACATAACATTTATTTGAATTGTTCTTCAAAAATCTGACCATGATAATAGCGTCATATGTTGTTCATATATTTTTTAAAGAATTATTTTGTTTTAAAAAAAATAAAAAATTTATTTGATTTTTTATAAAATTTTCTTAAATTACAACATCCTCATACTTTTCTTAACTTTTTTATTACGGATCCCTTCTCAACTTATTTACATAATAAAGGACTTTATATTCATTGGGAATTATCTTATCAAATATAATAAGAAGTACCAAAATTGAGGTTTAAGATCCAAGTGTTCAGTGTTATCAAAATAAATTAAAAAAAATTAAACTAATAAAATCATCATGTACATCAAATGATAAAATTAAAAATAAAAAAAAAGATTCAGAAGTAAAAAAAAATTTTCAAAAATAATAAATAATAATAAAACAGATTAAAATCGATAAAACCTTATATCGTCCAAAAAATGTATGAAGGAATTTGAATTGCTTTCTTTAATACATTAAGAAATAATAAATTTTATTGCATGAGAATTGTAAAGTACTATTTTCATAATGATTCAAAAATTTTGAACTAACGAGCCTTTATTGTCAATGAATTCAGGTTGTAATAGTTCATATTTGACAGTTTCTAGCGAATGGTCATCATTAATTAGTCCAGGTATTTCTAGTTTTGAAAATCATCTTTGAACGGTCGGTCCATTAAATTTT
>CAMKVN010003119.1:0-11357 GCA_946474995.1 Funneliformis geosporum
TTTTGATTGGATAATCAAAATCGGAAATTTTCGGCAAATATGAAAATCTGTGTAACAATGGACGGTTCCTCCTGTTATCAGAGGGTGCTTGTTTTCGGGACTTTACGGTATTTATATTGAATAACAGGATTCGTCACATGCGACCTAACTATATTTGGTATTATGCATGACAGAAAATACCACATGAGAGAAATCGATTTCAATTAAAAAATGTCTTTTACATATCTTTTTAAAAGACGATTACTACCATTGATAGAATGCAACTATAGGTCTTTATTGGACCAAAAACCTCAAATAGGTTGAGTGAAGGAGAGATATATATATATATCTTTTTTTTTTTTTTTTATATATCTTTATTCATTGGGTGATAAAAAATAATTTGGTTATCAGAGGTTAATACGATTCAACAACGATGGGCTTCAAAGAAAGCCGGAGGTTCATCACATAATGGACGTGACTCGGCTGGTAAAAGGTTAGGAGTGAAGAAAACTGGTGGTAAATAAAATAAATTTTCATCTTATTTCAAATTTTTTTTTTAATGTTTTTAATGTTTTTAATTTGATTTATTGAAATTAACTTGAACTTCTTTATTAATAGGCGAATACGTCAAAGCAGGAAATATTATAGTTCGACAAAGGGGCACGAGATTTCACCCTGGTGAACATGTACATATTAAAAAAAAAAATATATAGAAATATATATGTGTAATTAAATGAATATATATATGTCACATCCATATTAATTAATTTAATAATTCGACATATAGGTCAAATTAGGAAAAGACTTTACGGTACAAGCGTTAGAACCGGGTTATGTACAATTTTATTCGGATCCAAAAAAACCAAAGAAGAGATTTGTTGGGATTGTGTTTAATCCAGAAGATAAATTACCAAGAGCGCCGACTGACCCAAGATCACGTAGATTTGGTTTAATCAATTTGGTAACTTATCGTGATGAATTGAAGAAATCTCGTAAACTCGCCAAGACTCTTCGTCAGAATATTTCTTAACACAATTAGTACATGAGAGAATAAATAATAATAAAAAGAAAATTTGGATTATTTATTTATAATTATGAAGATTGTAAATAAGTAATTATTATAAATCGTTACTGATCTTTATAATAATAATAATAATAATTTTTATTTAAAGCAAATTATCATATTTAAATGATTTCTTGTGAGCATCAAAAGTTTTTTATTATAAGAATGAATGTCTGATAAATGGTTTGAAGTCCTCTTGTAGACAGAAGAAAGATCATTGGTTTAGGAATTACAACGAACGTAGGTTTTATGTTGATTCGAAATAGTGTATGACACCGTTGCGCCATGATCCATGCGTCTTTCATCTCGAACTTTTAGATAATCATCTAAAATAAAAAAAATCACAATCTTGATTTAACACCGAATTTATTCTTAAGCGCTTGCGCCAAAGATTTTTGTTTAACCGAAGTGAAGCTTCTTGATTTTTTTAAGTCACCCACTCCAATTTATTTACGCTGTATGAAGCACATCATAATTCCTTAATGCTTGATTACGTGAAGAACACACCTCTACCAAGCCTTTCAATAGTCGTAGCTTTGATAATGAGGACCTATTATAAACTCACCCAGATTAGGTGCTATTCATCTGTTTGATCTGTTTGATCTAATGATAGTGATGAGGCAACACGCCGTTTAAAACAAATTTTGGAGCTTCATCCGTTATCTCGTTTTGATGTGACACTGTCATCACGTGACATTATGTATAACGAATGGTGTATGTAATGGAATAAAAAGTGAAACCGCAAGAATGAACGTATATGTTTTTTTGTTTATAAAAGAAAATAAACATATTGTGATAATAAAATCTTCATTTAATTATTTGTGAAACGAACCGTTAACACGCTACCATGTAGTATCATCATGATAAATTTAAAATATACGCGTAAAGAGATAACCGAAATCCCCTTTTTTTAAAAAAAATTTTCTTTGTTAAAGGATGTTCACAACGTAAACATTCACATCTTTACACAAACGCGATATCATTTAGATACCGTATGATCTTTGCATTCAATACGATTTCATGTTACCTTTTTTCATTCGTTGATAATAATAATAGTAATGGTATATGTATATTTATGTATCTTTTTAGGGAGAACACACATTTCACTTTGTAAGATAAAAACGCCAAAGATAAGTCCAAACGTCTGAACGTATATTTTATTTTATTTCATTTATTTTATTTATTTATTATTATATTATTATTATTATTTTATCTTGTTCTCCAAGATTAGAAATAACCAAAAGGATATTCTGAAGGGTAAGTTCGTAACCAATTTATTGATGCAAGAATACATAAAAAAAGCCTTTTTTTATTTATAGAAACATGTACAGTAAACGCAAATTATTATCGCGTTCGAATCATTAGAAAAGGAATTCAATGTATACAAGGATTTGTAAAGCATCTAGATCATGAGAATGAAAGTTTATTACGAATTACCAAAAGTTGAATAATTAATTCCGTGATCTATTAAAAAACAAAAATAGGAATAAAAAATAAAAAAATAAAATTGGAACGCGATTTAGAATTTACTTTTTTGCGAGTCGGTAAAAGACTATAAATCTTCATAGAAGAAAAAAACTCAATTTAACAGAAAATTTTCAAGGCTAGTCCTTTTGAATACTTGATTTAGTTTAATAAAAAGAATAACCTAAAGAATCATCTTGAAATCTCGATTTGTTCCCTAATTTGCGGATCATTTCATTATCCCACCATCACTTTTTTAAACATGGGTTTCACCTTTTTTGGGCATGTCTTATTAAGGTTAATTAAATAGATAGGCTAAAAAATATGAAACAGAGTGAGGCGTTCATCCATATAAATTCGGCCGCTGCGGTACTTATTACGTCAAATAATACAGGGGTGAGCCGCCATCTGTGCTGCCAATTAAAGTTTACAATGAATAATGGGCGAACTAGACCTTGCAAAGCCACCAGACGAAAAGAATATAATGGGCAAAAAAAATTTAAGTTTGAAACTTTGTCCAACCTTGAAATACCTAATATAGTTAATAATTATTTTGTGGAATTTTTTTTTTTTTTTTTTTTTTTTTCCCCTTTGTTTAATGAAAATGTTTAGAAACATTTTCTAAACATATTCCTTTTATTATGATCAAATCAATTTCAAATTATCCTCTTATCACGGAAAAGTGACTTCCGGTAAATCTGTAAATCTTGTCTTTTTTTTATTTATTTAATTTAATATTTTTATTTTATTTTATTTTTTTGTTTTTTTTTGACTTGAATAAATCGCGTTATACTTTTATTCTGTAATCGGAGAAAAGAACAAATTATGGTAAACAAGAGGAATTTTTTATTTTTAAGCGAAACGTGCCTGCGTAGATTTTTAGATGAACCACTAGTCCACTTGGTGGCATTCAGCAAAAAATCTTTTTTTTTTTTTTTAAAAAAAAAAGGAAAAAAAAGCAAATTAATTAATTCGGTAGACAAGTAGATTTTTTTTTTCTTTTTGAATTTCTATGTCAAATCATTGATATAAATGATATAATAATCGATTATATAACCGAATGATAAGGTTCATTTCATTTTAAAATATTCAGTGTGACTTATTTTTAAGGAATAATTCGTTCGCCACCTTTAAATCTTTCACACCCTTTGATCATCCCATTAAAATAATTAAAGCTGTGCATGCCTCATATAATGTAAATTAGAGCAGGAAGACGGGAAAACATAACGCTATTCGAACGCACCCTAATGATGCTGTGACAAAGAGATTTATTATTATTAATTATTATTATGATTATTACTAGTTAAAGAATTTTAAATAAAGAAATGATTTATCGTATTTATATCTTTAAAAGACAAGGGTTATTGCCGGTATGCAGGACCATAATTAAAGAAAAAACCTTTTTTTTTTTTTTAGAACGGCGAGAACTAATTAAACGTTGCAATTAAGTAGTACATAATTATGTTCAACATATAATTTACCCGAAAATTTTTCGAATTTCTGCGACCAATAATCATTTCATCCAATCAAAATGCGGTTGAACATTTACGAACCAAGGATGACATGATTTCCACGACAATATTAAGTCCACATTAGACCACTTGGGTTTTTTTTACAATAACATAATTATTAGAGTTCACCTATCAGAATCAAACTTTTTATTTGTATTTATAAAAGCAAAAGAAAAAGATAAAGTAGACAAAGACCATTAAAAATCGTAAAAATCGATTGATTATCTTGAGGATATTTTTTTTAATATCTCAAAGGAAAGAAGTTAGGCAAAGACAAAGGTCAAACGAATTATTGTCGAGGTTCCGAGAACACGTGATTTTTAATTATTTTCAAAATCAATTGTGGTGAACTTTTTAACAATAAGGTGAGGAATTAAATAATAATAACGTGTCGAATCGGGAATGATTTTAAAAATAGCACGAAATGCAAAGGCGGAATAAACAAAAAAGGCGTACACGTTTAACCCATTTCAAACCAATTAATTGCTCTCGTAATTATTTCAAATTTAAGCCATTTGGATCTCTTTAAACCAATTAATTGATCATGGTCTCGAAAGAAAAAAAAAATAGTAATTAAATGTGTCCTAAAAAAGGTTGATCCATTGATAATCAATCAAGTGGAATTTATTTTTTTTGAAGATACATAGTATCTGTCTTCCTTGAAAGGGAACTTATTCAGATATCACGAGGATTCCAAATCATTGGACACATTATTAAAAAGATGTATGAGACAAAAATGGTAATGAAAAGTGACACATTCTTGATAAAGTTTTTTATTGTACTTCATCCCCTGTTTAAATTTTGTTTATTCGGAAAATTTTTATGTTAGGATCCCTTAATACTTATTGGGTGTAATAAATATTCTTTAAATATCTCCACTTGTTCAAATTTAATGAAGAATTGTTTTGATTTGTTTGTAACGCATGTTTAATTAGCCAATTTGGGAGATTATGTCAGGATTGTCATTAAGTGAAAATGATTGCTTTCTAATTCTAGAGAATAATTTGAAATCATTGATTATAAACGGAAAACAGCCTTCCAAAAAACAACCAAAAGTCCGTTAGCATAATTCGGAAAGTCAAGAATTTGTATCCTGAGACTATTATTACTTAGACAATTGTAAACGAATAAAACGAATAGAATCCTTTACAACAACATGTAAAGTATGTAAAGTTTTTTATTATTTAATAATGGCACAATATTAAAACGTCATTAGTTATCGTAAAGGGAATACCTCTCAAGGATATGGAAATAATTGTAATTATATCCTTATTGAAGGAATAGGAAGGGTTAAAAATTTCTTTATAATTTTCAACTGACGTAATCCAACAATTTCCCCACAAAGACGTCTTACAAAATGCAAACAAATAAAATAAAAATAAAAATTTAAAGCGTACATGCAGAATCCATTATTCTAGACAAAGTTTAAATAAATGATTGGTAATGATATGTTTTATTAAAAAAAAAATTTGTTTTTTCTTCCCCTTTAAGGAATTATCTTTCTAAAAAACAAGTTAGACAACGTACCAAACCTTGTCAAAGGTATTTATGATATTCCCGATAATTTAATTAGCACGCTTAATAAAAAGAGAGGGATGCGGTGTAAACTGTGTGATCAAATACAAATTAATACATCGTCTGACGAAGAAATAAGAAATGCTACTCTATCATTCATCTGGTGCAGTATTGCGCAAAATCTAATTTTCATGTATCACATCAACCATCAAAAAGTCAAAAAACAGTAAAAACATTACAACTAATTAACCTTATTTGTGTAACATTCCAAATTAATCCAAATCTTAGAGCTGTTTTCCAAATTTGAACAATGTAACTAAATAAGGGTATCTCAAAAAAAATTGTCACCATGAAGTTAAGTAATTTATTTTTAATTTATTCCAAATGTTTTCCATTCTTTGTTTTCCAAAAAAGTCAAATAAGGTAAAAGACATAAAATTTTTTGTTTTTTTTTGATAATGGGTAATGTTAAACTATAAAAAAAATTGCTTGCTCTTAAATTATCTAAAAAAAAAAAAAACATATATATCTAATCTTTCCGCCAGAAAATACTTTCCTCGAAGGAACAAGAAGTAGTTCAGATCCATTCAACTTTATTCCGTTTCATCTCACCGTTCGCTCTCGCTCCATCTATTAACCTAATCCCTTTACGTCTTTCCAAGTTTATTCCTCACCCTTGGTGATCTTTAAGTCCTTTGTCCCTTCTTGTGCATGTGTAATCAAATCATAACCGCTACGTATTCATTCTTTGTCAATAGATCCCATCCAATCAACAAAATTTTCTTTTAAAAAAAATTAAGCTGGTTATTCAGCATCCTATGTTTTGTTTTGTCATTTGAAGTTTTTTTTTTTATTTATTTATTTATTTTATTAACCGTTCAGCAAACATATTTGTATTACCTAGAATTTTATATATTAAAGACTAAATTGTATTTCACAATTTCAGTCCTGTATATTTACTCCATATTTTCTCTTTAAAAAATTTTTTCCACTTGAGAAGAAAAAACCATCAAGTCTTGTTCTAATTAACACCAATTATTTTGGTAAAGCATAAGACCTTTGTTATTACTTTATTCTAACTCCGTCTTTGTTAAAGACTTGACAACCAAGAGGTATGTAACGATGTAAATCAGTTCTTTTTATGCATCAAACGTCATACTAATAACTAATTTGTTTAATTTTTTATTATATATATCTCGTCCGCTTTATCAATTTCCCGTTTTTTTTTTAAAAAATTTAAATTACCGAATTTATTCTACTTCCTCTCATGGAATCGATAATATTGCTAATATAATATTCATTTTACTGCAGTCAGGGCTGATATTTACTTTCCCTAATTTTAATACATCCCTTCTATATAATAATTTAATATATCATAGATTGATAAAAAAAAAATATATATAATAAAATTTTTTTTTTATCTACTTTCATACCCTTAAAACCCTCATCACATAACCCGAATTTTTTTAAAAAAAAAAAAAACACAAAAAGCCTCGATGAATAACGTAAAACATTGCGACTGGCGCATAGAGTTATATGACTGTGAGATGAGCGAACTTTGGGTCGCTCAAGTCATAGTATCTGTAGTAACGTACGTGTTACTTTCTTTGTCGGGAAGCGTTATTTTCAGCTACAGATACAAGTATATGTGGCATGGTCTATTTGTAGACCAAGGGAACGGTATAAGACCTTTACCAGTGGATAATTTACTTTTCTTTTGGACCATTGCCTGTTTCCTAAGAGGTTTACACGGACTGTTTATGCTTTGCCAGGTTTATACTCGATATTGGCAAAAGGAGTTTATGCAGGAGATTGGTTGGACCATGTTTTGTTTTGGTGGCATTTTATATCTTGTTGGTAAGTTTCGTTTATTATTTAAATTTTTATTTTTTGTTGAAGGAATGAATGACTTAGATTAAATACATATTTGCATAAAAAAAAAAAAAAAAAAAAAAATTGAAAAGCGAAACGCGAAAAGCTTAAGATAGATAAAATTAGAAAATGAAGAGTTAAAAAGGATTGACGAGTTGATAACTTAAACAAGTATTAAGGAAAGACTTTGGCTAATAAATCATAATTTTATCTTCTCCCTTATCCCATATAGGTATAATATATACCATCCCGGCAAATTATACTAGAGGTATGGCGGCGACCATAAAGATAGAAAGTAGAAGGGATCCTTTAAACTATTTCACGTCGCGTGAAATATACATTCCCACCCCCAATATGTTGAACATAATCCTTGCCCTGTGGTGTTTATATCCGACGTGTACAGCTTTGCCTTTTGCTATATTATCGGGGATAGCAAAAGATAATGATAATAAAGAAGCGGCAGCGAAATGGACGTGTGCCCAATATGCATCATACTTCGTCTTCAATTCATCGTTCGCGATAATTGGTGCATATTATGGCATAAATTTTATGCTCATCTTGAGAAACTCGATGAAACAGTTTTCAAGACGCTCAGGAGGATATTATCAGTCGAATAGTAATGCGACACGGAACGCTCTTGATACCTTAAAATATACCATGACGTATATAGCCGTTTTGCCGATGATATCGGGTCCTTGGTGGGGAATTTATGGATTATATCATGACGCCATCACAAACTCAATCAATGGTGTGAGCCTTTTCTTGTCGACCATGTGGCATATCGGAGGCGCACAACCTCTAATAGCAGTCACGCAATATGTCCTTTTGAAAAGGATCTATCAACATTACACTGGTCATGTTGCTTCGAATGATATGAACTCGTCAGGCGTAGGTTCAACGAAGAGGAGTAACATGAGTCCGATCTCACCTTCGTTCTCAATGTCTCCTACTTCTCCAACATTCCCAACTATGTTAAACCCGGTTTTATTAAAACCGAATCAACAAGATCGGTCGAGCGATTCAACCATAGATTTTTTCTATGATGTTGAATCGGTTCAAAAGTCAGAAGAAGATAAATTAGACAATCTTAAATTGTCGCCCGCAGGTATCGGTTTCCCAGATTGGGACAATTTTCAAATTCCAAGCAAAAACCCGGAATCTGGAGAACGCGGCGTGTAATATACAAAAAAAAAATCCTTTCGTAAATTCTTTTGCCCAATCCTGATCGCGATCTACATTTAGAACAAGGACCTTTTGTTTTGATAAGGATAAATTTTTTGTAATACATTATCGGAGATAAATTGCGAAAAAGATGGAAGAGATTTGCGAAGGAATGATCTTAATTTCATTTTTTCACATTTTCATTTTTTTTTTATTTTCCTTGTAATCTTCTTTTTTCTTTGTAAAATTTTTTAAACCAATCAAAAATTCATGTACAGCATTAGTTGTGTTTTTTATTTTTTAAATTTTTATTGTTTTTTTATTATACATATTATACAGTACATATATATTATTTTAGCATATTATCCTTTCCTTTTTCGGTATAGACTTTCTCGCGGAGCGGGAAATTTTTATAGAAAACAAAAAAAAAGAGCGAATGGTGGGAAAAGTTATTTTTTTTTTTGGTGATAGAGATAGAAGAAAAGAAAAAAAAATATCAAAAAAAAATTTGTTTTTGATATATGTATATTGTAGTTAGAAAAATATTATTTTTAGTCACCACGGTTTTTTTTCTTATCATAATATTTCTTATCATATCCTCCCCGCTCTAACTAATCCTCCCAAAAGAAAACAAAAAAACAACAAAAAAAAAAAAAAATTAGAAAAAAAAGAAAAAAAAAAATAATACTAGTTTCTTCACACTTTTCCAAGCATTTTTTTTTTTTTTTTTTTTTGCATTTTAAAAAAAAATTCATTTATTCATTTTTTATTATTTCCATTTTCTTATTGCAATTTTTAATTAAAAAGCCTAGGCAAATATACTATTTTATTATTAATATTATTATAATTCTTATTTTTTTTTTTTAATATCTCTTTTTACGAATTCAATGAATTCAATTTAATGTTCATATTACATTATATGACTTTGTTCGATTTATTTTTTTTTTTGTTCAATAATTATGACCTATCTTATGAATGACCAAATGTTAGAAATATGTTTAGATATTCGGTTATTTTTAATCAAAACATTTAAAGTTTAATTAATAAAAAAGAATCAGTTTTAAGAATGTAATTTTTTTTTTTGATTAACAAAATGTGAATGGCGAGTCGACCCCTTTGACATTAATTTAGATTCATTGTAAATACCAAATCGTACATATTCATTCGCTCAATCAACGATTTGCCGGATATGAATAGAGATTTCTTTGTTGATGAAAGGATATTTTTTCCTTTTCCTTGTTTCCTACCGTTTCAATTTTTTTAAGAGATCTAATTCAAGCGTTATTATGACAATGGAAGACAACGACCGACCATTGTCGTGATCAAAATAACATCATCAATTAAAATGATATATCCGGTTTCAATAATGACCATACTTAGCAACAATGGATTAAATGACTACTTATTGGTTAAAAAAACCCCTCCCCCCCTTATGCATGTAAATGTTGTTGCTTTTACCGCCACGATCTTCTATTTATGATCGTCTTTAAAAATTTCACACCACATCAACCACATTGGGTACACGATGTTTATTTTTTAATTTTTTTTGACAAAGCAATGTTACAAAGAAATTACATTTTCCTTATTGAAATCGGTTTCACCCTAATTTATTTTTTTGCACAAACAAAAATATGTGATAAACCCAAAAATGGACTAGGATATGAGAATCTTTATTTACTTAAAAAAGGGAGAGAAGACCAAACACAAAAAAAAAAAAAAATGGAGTCGCAAAAACTTTAAAAGGAGGGAAAACCCAAATAGGCTTGGTATACTGATACCTGACAGGTTTGATTTCAGTCAATGTGGTTGCATTTTAATTTAATTTTTTAAAAAAAAAGTTCAAAACATAATAAGAGAAATTAATTTTTTTTCCTGTCTACAACCCTGCATAACTCGTATTTACTTTTAAAATAATTTCAAAATTAAATATTTGATGCATAAACAATAAATAATTAAAATGACATGATTAGAACTAAAAAACCAAGGCGGTTGTGATGAATAATTTTTTACTTGGTAAATATCACGCACTCTCCATTTTTGGACATTTGTTTAATCTATTTTTGGTAATATCTTTTTTTGATTGAAGAGAAAATCAAATTAACGTGCAAGGCATAGACGAGTCTTTTGAACGAATTCCCTTATTTTTTTTTTAAAAGTTTAGAACGTTTGTATTACTTTGGGAAAGTAAAGAGAAAGATCGAAAAATAAGATTTTTGATCAATAAGATTAACTTAACTTTTTAGATATTGTTTGTTTAACAAATGTTCAGAGAGATAACGTGAATTAGTTAGTCATACATTGAAAATATGCGAGAAATTTCATTCTCGTTGACTCACCTGAAAACGATTTGCTTTACTGGAGAGTGTGAGTCGAACAAATTTGAAGAGAGGTAACCATGCTAAACCTTGCATAAATGATTCTGATTTTATTTATAAACACCAAAAAATAAAGTGTGTACTGACAAACACACTTGGCATTTTGTAGATTAACTCATTTCATTGATTATATTTCTATTGCAAGGATCCATATTTCTGATCAATGGACGGTACCCATAAATACTATCGAAAAATATTCAATAGGGATCATGCTATAATGGGAAGTACAGAACATAAATGGAAATAAAACAATCGACTTTTTGGGAAACACAACAATGTCCGTTTCATGCCCGATAAATATCAGATGATTTTGTAACCTTTTTTTTTTTTAGGATATCAGATGTAGTGCTCCGTAAGGGTCGGGTCGGGTCGGGTTTGAAGCAAACTCGAACTCGAACCCGTTAATATTTACAAGAC
>CAMKVN010003120.1:0-11351 GCA_946474995.1 Funneliformis geosporum
ACCTTACGTACAAACGAATTAATCCGTTTACAAACAATTCAACATGAATTATTAAACATTCCAAATGATGTAATTCCCGTCTCAAAATATGAATTTAATGTTATTAATGATCATTATTATAAGGAAATATGTTGAAGGTGAGTGAGTTTCTTACTCTTTAAATTTGAGTGAGTTATTTTTTTTTTGCTTAATACAATGATGAATCGAGTTTAAAAGCACATAAATACTTCTTTTTTAATTTTTAATATTATTATTTGGCATACAAATTTTAATAAAATTGTCATTCAAAAAAAATCTTACCCGGTTGATTGAAGCTCTATATGAGAATGTTTGGGGGGGAACCAGCACGATACGGAAGTATTCCTAAATATATGATCTCAATTATATTATAGAAAGACCAATCTGATCATGCGTACTGGTTTTCCTTATAATTAAATCAAGTTACGATTATATCGACGGCAATTATCGATATTAATAATAATCGTGTTTGTATAGTTTGAAAGCACTATTGAGAATTTATTGTTTATTAATTATGACTATTTATTTATTTACGGAACTTAGTTTTAAGGTGTCGTATAAATGATATGATTTAGATTATAAATTCCGTGAAAATGAGGCCTTCGTGAAAAAAAACTGTGGAAACAAAACACGGATCAACTTTTTATAGGAAATCTAATTAAATAATTAATCGTAATTTCAAAGTTTTGGCTTATAAAAAAAAGTCAAACTTTGAAACGTCATTTAAAAACAAAAAAAAAAAATTACAGATGACGTTCTTTAAATTACATAGTAAACTTAAACTTTTTTTAATAATTAAAGCAAAAAATCGTTTCATTTTACATAATTTCTTGTCCTATTTTTTCATAGTATCCTTTAGCTATATTATTTGGTCTCTTTTCGAAATAAAGAAGAGATATATATTTTATTAATTTTAGGCTATAGTTTGATAATATTTTACAATAAAAAGTTTCACTTACTATTGTTGCATAATAATCCTTAACCATAAAATGAAATTTATTATTTTTCATTCATTTATATAGCAGAATCTGAATATTATGACTAAATTACTCTTCAGAAATCGATTTTACTAACCAATCAATATAAATGTTTTCAAGGTTATTTGACCTTTTCGTCATTTATTCATTTTTTTTTTTACTATTATTGTGTAAAATTTCGTTTCGTTTTATATATTTGTATCGCACAGAATTTTCCGACTTGTCGTAAGTTACAAATTTTCTTTTATTCTTGACTTCACTTTTTTTTTGAAAAAAAAATTTTTTATTGAATAAGAAATTGTCATAAAGTAAATAAAAAAAAATATTTATAATTTCGTCTAATCGTTAATTTAGTAAATTATTTTTGTATTAATATGTATGAAAAATTTAAGTTTAAGTCTATTGTTGTGAAACGAATTCTTTACATTAAAAATGTAACTTATAAATATTTTTATTTTTTTGACTCTATCGCAAAAATAAACATCAATTAATTTTAACTTTAAGGGAACTCTAACAGAAATGTGTCAATTTTGACAAACGCTAATTTTAACATTATAGATTTTGTTCCTCCAAAACATTTCATTAATAAGCACTATCATAAATCGCATATAACATTAGGAAAACTAATATGTTTTATTTTCAAGAATGTTTGGAATGTCTGTATTAGATAAACATACAGAAATTAGATATAAAATTCGTTATGCTTACTATATACAATACTTGAAAAAAATAACATATATTTTGACTAATCGAAATATTAGAACGAATAAATAGTGTCTTAAACTCATTTTAGACAAAAACAAAAAAATAATTATTGTTACGTACAAATGCAATTACAAAATTTGGTTATGATCTTTTAAAAAATTTACTTATGAATAATCCGTATTAAGTGTAACCACCATAATTTAGAGCAATAACAATTGAGATTACATGTAAAGTTTTAATTTGATTTTTTTACATTTTTAATAACTTTTAAAAACTTAGTTTGTAATTTTGAATCACCAATGTGAACTTTACACTTTGGTAATTTCTTTACAGAACACTGATTTCTCATCTTTATAAATTATTTAAGACAAAATTAGAATTCATTAATATATCAAACAATCAATACATTCTGTAGCTGTTAATTTTTTAAAAGAATCAATTCAGTAGTATATTTTATTTTATCGATTTATAAAGAACGTTAAATAAAATTAGATACTAATAAGATTACTATTCAGAACCTTAATAAAAACTATATTGAGGAGGAAATTTGTAAATGATTAAGTAAACCTTTAAAAGTGAATTAATTAAGTAAACATTGAAATGGCTATATTAATCAAATCAAATAAATTAAAGGTTGAAAAAAATAGTTATGAATGATCATTATTATAGCTCTACGGACATGGATATACACTCCATTTATCTTCACTACCATGGAAATGATAACATTGATCTCCATTATTGGTGAATAGGCCTTTCTATTTATCGTTTTCACCAGAATAATTTACTTTGAAAATGAGACAATATGAATCTATGTCATCAGGGATAACCATTGTGAGCAGGCAGATGCATTTCTTTCGTCGATTGAGTCATTATATGGATCAAACCAATTATAGTTGCCACCTTCACATTTATGTATGGCAGCAGCCATAGTATCTGTGCTAACATCTACCTTGTTCTATATCCATACATTATGACCTGCACATTTTATTCCATCCAACAAGTATGTATAAAATGGTTATAAAAAATTTAAATAAATTGTCAATATTTATTAAAATTTATTTTCAATGAGCATAAGCATAACTAAGCCAAAGGTGATTGCAATTATTATAGAAAATTTCATGACGAATTTTTTTTAATAGGAATGTAATATGATATGTATGAAGTTTTGATTCGAATTTTGTGTGTTTATATATCGAAACTTTATATTTTTAACATGCTTTGAATAATTTTAGATTCTTTGAAAATATCAATAAAATCTCTTTATATTTTATTTTAATTTATTTGTAAACTAATATCTGAATATCCTATTTCATATGGAAACATATGATATTTGATGTAATAATGGTGAAATGATACAACATTTCAAATATTTTTGTGATACATTTTTTATCTTTCTAGCTTTCTGTTGAATTTTTTGAAATTTTCATTTGCAATATTAAATTTAAGTATTTAACTTAATAAATTCTAAAGAATAAAAAAAAAGTTTCTTATAAAATATACATGCAAACTTTCATATAAATGTTTGTATTTTATAAATTTTCTGTGCATTTTCAAAATAATTTTTTAATTAAAATTTGGGTATCACGTGTTGACAGCGTTGACAGTAAAGTCAAGAAAAGATTAATAAAACACAAATAAAATAAAATAAAATAAAATAAAAAATCTACACTTTCTACAGTTATTAATTTTTAATTTTCGTGTGTAATGACGGTGTTAGTAATAGTCTGGTTATGACGCATTAATACTATGCCAATTAGAATTAGTGAATGATGATCCCATCAATCATAGATCTCAACTTTCTCTAATTTCTATGATTTCTATCATTTCTCTAATTTCTTAGCGATCTTAGTGATCTATAGTTTCTTATATATATTTTTAATTTCTTATTTATATTATATTTCTTATTTTTCTTTACTATATTAAACATCTATTTCATCTTGATGTATTTTATATAAATATCTTGTATTTCTGCCTCAATAAATGGTAGAGTCACTATCAATTCTCTAATAAATCAATAACATTTATCTCTTAACAATTATATCTTTGCTCAATACACAATTTCATACTTCTTTAAATCTATATCGATAAAGACGACCTGACCCTTCAACATAATTAATTCATGTTTATTGCTTTCATAGTTTAGACGCACTTAAACTCTTTGTTAGCAAATAATCTTAGTTAACTTAATGACGAACCGTTTAAGCTAACAAGTGGTGATTCCTGCCAGGCTATTCTTTGTTGATAATATACACAATAAACCGCTAACGAACTAGGGAGGTGTATGAATTTTGAAGAAGTTGAACATAATACAACTGAGCATATTATTAGGCACTACTCTAACACTAGTTTAAACGTATATTATACTTGCTTTTAGTGTTATCCCCCACCCTCAAATAACAATCTTACAGATAGTTCTATATACTTTTGGGTTTGGTTTAACTTTGAACCTCAAGCTGGTACTTACTCTGCAAGAAATACTGTTGCATTTAATTTATTTAAAAACCTATACCATACGTCTGAATCAGAATATCATGATGAATGATTAAAAGTGTTATCATAATAATACTTTCTAGTATTCGTTACTGAGACACACTATTTTCATTTGACATTTTATATATATATATTCAAGGCGTAGCATTCAATACCAATTATTTTGAGAGACAAGTTACACTATCCATCTCGAAATGTGTTTACATTGAAATATTAGATTAAGATTTATTACAAATACAAAGAGACAGACAATTATTACACCAAATACTTGCCTCACCAATCCCATCTGCTAATAGTTTATCTAATTCAACTACCAGAACTTTACTATCTGAACCACTGGATTTAATGGCAGTAACAGGAGACTAAATAAAAGAAGCTTTAGAAGGAATCTTTTGAGAAGGAGGAGCACGACTAAGAGAAGAAGAACATACTGTTAAGGTTGACTATTCTCATGGAAATGAGAACGAAGACCCAAGTGAATGGCACACTTCCTTTGAATGAGCATCAATAACTAACCGATAGACTACAGAAGCTAAGAAAAAGGCTATTGCTGGAGGACATATGAAGGGAGAAGCAGCAGACTGGTTTGATGGAATTTTTGCAACTATTAGAGATAATTGGGCTACAACAACCAATAGCGGAAATAATTTTGTGGATCTCTTTAGAGCAGTTTTATAAATGAAACCAATAAAAATCAATGATATCAAAAACTCTCAATACTTCGATAACAAACTGATGAAACTGATGAATCTGTTGACTCCTACGCTAATAAATTCAAGAAATTAGTTAATAGAATCGGTATAACAGATAATCTTCAGAAGAAGCGAATGTTCCTTATGAGACTCAATCCAGCCTACACTCCACTTGTATACTTTCAGAATCCAGCTAATTTGGATGCTGCAGTTAATTCAGCTAGAACAATCGAAATTAGTTATAACTTTACAACTGGCAGAGTTGCTAAAAGTGTCAACTCTACTTTTAGTGTTCCCTCTGTTGTACCTAAAAATGTTATCGCAAACAATGAAGTCGATAAATTAACAAAACAAATGGAGTAATTGTCTCTAAATTATGCAAATTTAACTACCGCTTTGCTAACCCAAACACAAACGCCTCTAAGGAGAAGAAATTTTAATAATGAAAGGAATTTTGCAAATGAACGAAACTTCAATAATGAGCGAAATTTCTCTAATAACTGAAGTTATTCTAACATACAAAGGAGATCACAACCAACAAATCTATCTTGTTTCAATTGTAGAAAAGTTGGACATTTCAGTAGAGAATGTACTGCGTCTCGACAACTAAGGTCAAACAGAAATCTATAATTTGTAAATTAGAGAGATGTTTATTTAGCTGAACAATATTACGATGAAGAGTGCGATTATGAAACTGAAGAATAAGAAGAGTATGAAGTCTACTTAAATACCAGATTTAGACCATATTCTAAAAATCCAATCTCAAAAAACAGAAGAAAATAAAGTGAATCACAATGAGAATAACTTTTGAGATCTATGATAACCCAATGTTTTAGTTCTCCCATGATCGATGAAAAAATGAAAGCAGAACCAACACTTTTAGTTGAACCAACTGTAACAGGAAAAACTGAAAATGTTCTCGACAACGATTATTACCTGCACTAATCGAACAACTCACTGAATTTAATGTTTCCACGTATCTATAAAATTTACCATGTGGACTCTCAGTAGAACAAGCAGCACATGCTATACCAAAGTATCATTCACTTTGAATAATCAATAATGTATCAGTAAACATTGAAAAATTCAAATCCTTACATCTTTTCAAGTCTTAGAATCAAGAGACGAAATCCTTATTCTTGGAAACGATTGGCTCAAAGAAACTAACGCCAATATGAATTGGAAACAATCAATGCTAACTATTAAACAAGGTAAATATATAATTTGAATTTCTATTACTTTCACTAAAACTGCTAAAGTAGTGACTCAAGAGGAAGAAGAAACTGATGATAATAATGAATTTGAAGATGAATACTTGGAAGAATATCCTGTTTACTTTTCTGATAAATAATATGAATCTGAATCTAATGATAATAGTGAATTAGAATTCAACCCTTGAAATGACTATTACTCTCCAATCAACTTAGAGAATGATACGGAAGATGAGAAAACAGAAATCAATTCTCAAAAAGCTAATCCAGCAATCTTTCTTACTGAAACTGCTGAATATGTAGCTGATAAAGAAATCATTCCCTTTGAACAAACTAGACCATTAGACTACTATCAGCAACAACTATTTCAAAATCTTTTAAGTGAATAAGCGTACATCTGCGCAAAAAATCAGACAGAAATTAGACGAACAACTGAAATAAAACATCGTATATATATTGGTAATGCAATACCTATTGCTCAAAAACCATATAGGACAAATCCTGAAAATGCAAAATTTTTAAATGAAGAATTAAAAAAAATGGAAACCAATAGTATAATTCGACCCTCATAGGCCTCACCAGTCATGATAGTAGAAAAAAATGAGGAGACAAAAGACTTTGCATTGATTACTGAAACTCAATGCAGTAACGAAAATAGATGCTTATCCTTTACTACGAATTGACGATTTATTAGATTCTCTCAGAGGAGCTTATTGGTTTACTATACTTGATTTAGCCAGTAGATATTGACAAGTAGCCATACATCCTGATGATATTGAGAAAACTGCTTTTTACACAACTCATGGATTGTACGAATTTCTTGTTATATCATTTGGACTCAACAATGCATCAGGAAGTTTCCAAAGATTAATGAATTGGATCTTAAAAGATTTCATTGGAATCTTTGTAGCAGTATATTTAGATGATGTGATTATTTATACTAAAGGATCATTTGAACTACACATTGATCAAATCAACCAAGTTTTTCAAGCATTACGTGATGCTTAATTATCAATTAAACTTAAGAAGTGTCATTTTTGTCGACCTTCAATCACTTTTCTTGAAGATATCGTAGGATAAGGAGGACTCCAACCTGATCCTGAAAAGATTAGAAAAATTAAAGAATTTCCTGAACCAAAGACCTTAACATAATTACGTGCAGTTTTAGGATTATTTGGATATTACCGAAAATTCAAAAAGGATTTTGCTAGATACATAAAACCTTTGACAATATTATTAAAAAAGGATCAACCTTTTAATTAGGAAGAAAACAACAATTTTCTTTTGATCGTTTCAGTTCTTTTACAAAAGAAGGAAGGAAAAGAATATGTTATTGCGTATGCCAGTAGATCTACAAACAAAGCAGAAGAAAATTATTCAATAACTGATTTGGAATGTTTAGCAATAGTTTGGTTTATTAAACATTTCCATCACTACTTAAGTCACCCATTCACTATTGTAACCGATCATGCTGCATTAAAATGGTTAAAAACATCAAAAATGCCTAAAGGACAATGTGCTAGATGTATAATGGAACTTCAACAGCATCACTTCACCATTGAGCATAGAGCAGGAAAACATAACGCCAATGCAAATGCATTATCTAGAATGTACGATGAAGAAGAATCAACAAATAAATGTTTCATAGTTGGAACTATCGATGAACCATGGTATGCTTATACTGAAGGAGAATCTCAATGGAATAATAATAATTCTGAAAACGAAAAAGAATTTGAGTGGCATGTTTCTTTAAAGAATAATTCACAAACTGATGAAGAAAAATGGTTTGAAGAAGAACTAGCACAACAGTATTCGAACACTCCATTAATCACCATAATTGGCTACGAAAGTCCAAAGGATGAAATGGAAGAAATTTATCATGCTAATATAAAAGTCAAACAAGTTATCGCTAATCAACCTATTACTAAAGGAGGATCACAGTGTACCTTTGCCTGTGATACAGAGAACCATCACCTTCACACTTATTGTAAATTATGTAAGAAAAATTTACACTATGGAACTGTTATCCATGACTGTACTGTTATCCATGACTGTACTATTGGTTATTGACTTGGAAAAATTTAACCGGACATGGATCCAAGTTTCCTTATTAACAACCTACAATACTTTCAAAACCTTATTAACAACTCGCTAAATGAAGAGATTTCACGATCTATGGAATTTGTATGACAATACCACCGTAGAACGTAATGAAAATTTAATAGAAACTTAATTGGGTAATGATTTATTAGTCTTCAGTAATGTAAATTAAATGCTCGATTTCTTTTGTTAATTTATCTTTTTAAAAATTCGGGATCTTCCTTTTAACGCTCTTCCTAGCAATTAAAATTTAAGTTTGTAAATATAAATCCGGATCTACTTGTGAAAATTTCTGAACCGTCTACGCTTTACATTTTGTGTTTGAATTTTGATATTATTTATTATCAAGTTGGTTACATTGCAGGTGTGCTAACTTTTTCCACCAATAATCATGATCTTACTTTATATTTTTAAACCATCTTAATACTATAAAGATCAATTATTGTTTCGAGTAAATATGGTATAAAATCAAGAGATAACCTGTTTAATGTCCACTTCTCGGGACTCAACAAATTCCAAACCACCAATGTACGCAATAAAACCATTGATAAAGTGATGTGTGGTATAACTATGCCGCTTACTTGAGCGTTGACCGGAGCATTAATTGACCATGATATTTCAACCGTATTCAAGGTAATCATTTCGTTAAATAATTTGTTGCTGTACACCTAAGCTTGTGCAAGAAAGATATACATGTTTCCGGCATTATAGATAACACTATTTATGATTCTAAGTCTTTCGGGTGCATTTCCTATAACGTTAGGTATATTCCATGATTAGGATTGGATATAAAAGAGTCTTCATCCTTCATTAAGTTATACGTGGATCCAACAAATAAATTTATCGTTTTCTGTGTTTCTGAATTTAACGTAAGGTCAGTCCATGGCGGTGTCTCCGTAACAAATGGTTGCGATAAATAAGATAGAATACTTCGTTTGAACACGTTTTATCATCTATCACACCGCCAAAAAAATAAAGTTTATTTTCAGCAAGAACAGACGAATGCGCTATACGTCCTACCGGATTCAACTCCAAAGAAAAATAGATAATGAAAATGTTTACCAATTTTATAATTTTTGTAAGTCATCCAATAAAGCCAAAAAAAAAAAAAAAAAAATTAATTATTTTTTTTTCGATGATCGAACTAGACTTATTGAATTCTCGCTCGAAAAGAAAGCTTTAAAAGGAAATAAAATTCATTTTATTATAATCCTTTATTTGGAAAAAAAACTTGATTGGTATTTCATAAACAAATTGTTGCATATAGCGCTTAATTTGTGATCCACAAAACCTTATTTAATAGTCGTTCCCTTTGACCTTTTGGTTATATAAAAACAATCGAAACAATTCTTTCTTCGCCCTTTATTTATATTTTATATTTTATTTATTTTTTTAGCAATTGTGAATGCTAAAAATTTTATAAAAATTTTATTTTGAAAGTGACGCTATTTAGTGAAAGACTGACGAAATGATGTCAAAATAATAAATGATAAATACTTTGCTATTGCATAATTTGATAAATTTAATGTTTTTATAATCAAATTTTTAATTAGAGAATTACATACATGAGAACAATCGTGGCTTTAAATCAGAACTTTCTAAATTGTACATGATATATTTATGTTGCATTTATTTATTTTTTTTTTAATTTAAATTGCAAAACACGTGGTTGTTGCGGTATCAAAAATATCAATGGTAATTTTAACACGAAATATAGTTATTAAAGTAAAATATAACAATATTTATTTTTGCTACTCTCGATTCTTTAAATACTTCTTCGATATGCCTCCTCAAATAAGTAAAAAAAAATTAACCTTCAAACTTTAAGATAACAAAATGAACCACACAAAAGGATGTCGTACATGAAATTTATTACTAGAAATAGATGAATGACAAAGAATTTTAGATCCGTAAACGAAGAATTAAGTGAAAAAAATAAAAGTTTAATTAAGTTATAACGTTGCGTTGTTGTCATGTAAAAAAATATTTCTTTATAATATTAAATTTTTAATTAATTTTAGTTCTGTAAATTTTGTAAATTTGTTAATACATTACTGTAAAATTAATATATCGTACAATACATTCGCATCTTTGTTCCAGTAGAACCATAATGATAATAATGATAAGTTTAAAAACAAACCCAAAATATAAATTTGAGATTTATAGAATTCAAAATCTAAAACAAATTCAAAAGGTTTGGTATTTCATGTCTAATATTTGGTTACTTTATCATCATGATGGCAGGCCATAATGAAAAGTTCCAAACTTTAAACTTCATTATTACGACAAAAAAAAAAAATTTTTTTGATATTTTAGACGATCTTCAAACCACGTGTTCAGTATTTGCCGCCAAAAAAAAAAAAATTAAGATGGATTCAAAATTTAAAATTCAAATGGTATATGAAGTTGATTCCGAACAACGACCTAATAAATATATTCTACAGGTCTAAGAAATCTTAGGGTTGTGTTTCGGTGGTAGTTGCTTTGACTCAAATTCCTTTTGAAGGATCCGATAGAAGAAACCGTATAAACCAAGTTTAAAAGTTAAGTGGGTATTTTCAACATACGTCAAGTCTATTCTAAATGCTACGACAGATACTACGAAATCAACGTTATATAAATGAAATATAAGAGAGGTATAATTAATTGAATAAATTATAATTAGTGCAACCTATTGGTATATAGTAATTAATAATCATCGGAATTGAAGTTGAAATTTCGATAGTTATATTAAACTTTTCTTTTTATATTGTTTTTTAACTAAAAATAACCAGATTCACAAAAATTAATCAAGTATAATATTTTAGAAAATCAGATTCATATTATGGTAGTTTCTCGAAATCCACGATGACTAATTAGGAAATCGTGGTAAATAAAAAATTGTCGTACAAAATCATTTTTTTTTTAAGGAAAAAAAATGACATTTCCTGAATTATTAATTTTCTTATTTATTCGGTGTCCCATTATCGTTTAGATTTATGAGCGTTTTTATAACATTATTTAACACGTTCTGAATTCTAAGGTATGATCTTTTCATCCACAATGAAATGGATCGGTGTCAAGCAAGTCTGTGTGTTGGACATACCGGGGGAGGACAAAAGTATTGCACGGTTTTGATTTAGATATTTTAGTTAATTTATCATATGTAACTGGGCCAT
>CAMKVN010003121.1:0-11350 GCA_946474995.1 Funneliformis geosporum
ATATATGTCAGATTTGTCAGATTTGTCGATCATCTGCGCCACGTAGGTCCTATCATATTTTATTCGTTCACAATATAAATTTGAATTTATATTTGATTTGATTTTCAAATTAAATATTCAAATATCAAATCAATTACAGAACACTATCTTTAATAGTTGTTTTTTTTTTCACTTAACAGAATGGTTACAATATATGCAAAGTAAAAGATCATCATCAATTCTAAAATTATTAAAATATTCAGCTACACGAGTATTAATGATTACTTTATATATTATTCTTTATTAATCATTAACCATAAAACAGTTAATTCAAAAAAAATTTTCTATCTAACTAATTTTAATTGGTCAATATAATGTGATACACAATATCTCCTAAAATTTGCAAAATCTGTTAACTATTTTTCAATTTCTACTTTTAGTATAACATTTGGCAAAATATAAGTTTTCTACTTAAAGCTAAAAATCATCGTTCCTGATCTAATAATACAAATATGTATTAAAAATCATAACATCCTTGTAAAATACCTTATATATTATGTATATAATGTTATTATATAAATACAACAAATATGATTAGCAGATCATAATCTTAAATTGTATTTATTATAATGATAATGATAATAGAGAGCTAATATATATATAAATTTTGTAATACTATTATTGATCACAAAATAAATCAAAAAAATAACATTAGCTAAAATAGATGTAAAATACAGTTTTTTAATATAAACTAATTTAAATTTTTTTATTCTAAATTAATATGTAACTTCTATTAGAAATGCAAAGTGTTTATTTGCTAAAAATCTAATGGCTTACATTCATAAATAGGATATACTACAACAAAACCAGATAAAATAAATATTGGTATTATCAAAAATTTCAGGGATCAATAATGTTTATTTAACATCATAATTGTATTACATTCATAATATTTATATAGATAAAAATTAGTTAATATGAAATTAAATTTACATTAGATCTACCATAGAATCCAAGAATTACAATACTATTAGAAGTATTCTAAAAAAGAAATAAAATGAAAAAATTGCTTCTTATATTTTCAAAATAAATGATATTTGGAAACTGAAAGCTTATTTAAGAAAAAAAAAGATTACTTATGAAATTTACCAAGAGGAAAAAAAAATAATAAATATTAGAAAAAGAAAGCAGAATGAAAGTATACTATTACTTAACAAAAAGAAGAAATCCTTAGAAGGAAAATAACTATTATTTTCTTTGATAGTTGGAATGAATTTCAATTTATACTTTCTCATTTTTAATTAAGATCATCTTTTAGTCTTCTTAACTTTAATTTAAGTAATTTGACTATTCTGTTGGATTAATTGAATTTTTAAACCATTGATTTCCTTTTCTCTAGCACTTAATTTATCAACTAGTTCTTTAGGGATTAATTTTTTTAATCTTTCTAGTTCAGTCTTCAATTCTTACTTTTACCTCTTATCTCATTTACTCAAACTTTTCTTGAAATTTAATTATTTCTTCCCTTTCAATTTCTAAGATTTCTTCAATCTTATTTAATTATTCTTATAAGGAGTTTATTTATAAAAAGTAAACTGACTTATTTCTTTATGAAATAAGAAAGAAAGGTTCTTCTCTTCTAAATCTTCATTGTTTCTAATATACTAGCAAATATTTTTACCATTAACAATATCAAAATCTAACTTAGTTTGCAATTTATCACATCTATTACATTTGACAATTCATCATTCCAATATTTTTCTTCACATCTTTCACAAATTATATCATCTAAAATTCATTTCTTAGTTACTTTATACATGCTTTTATTTAATAAACAGATTTGTTATTTCTATTCTCAAGTTTAGAACAAAAATTACAAGTTTTTTTACTTTTTTTTCTAATTCTAAAACTGTGTATTCCAGTTTTCTCATTGTAATTTACTTGTTATTTAGATTTAACTTCTAATTGAACAATCATTTTTTAGTTATAAAGCTTTTCTTTTTGATTAGCCTTTGTAATTTTTAAAACTTAATTTTTGCTTCTGTTTTTAATTAATTAAATATGCTCTGTTTAGGTAAGGCAGATAAGAGTTTATTATCTAAGTAGAGTAATTTCCTTAGATTTTCATTTTGTGTTTTACTATCAGTTAATTGCTTACTTAATTTTTCTATTTTTTTGTTCATTTGATATTTGATTTGATTCTTCCTCTAATTTTTCAACTTGAGCTTCTAGATGAGAAACTTTGCAATAGCACTTTTAAGTTTTTCATTTTTCATTTTTATATCTTCTGCTTAATTTTTGCTTCATTTTTCACTACTTTTTTAACTTGTTCCTATTCTATTTTTACCCTTTTTTCTAATTTCTCTATTCTTTCATCTTATTTTTCTAACTCAATCTTTAACTCTTTAATCTTTTCTTCATATTCTTGATTTTGTTTAATCACTATATCAAAATTTTCTTAGTTTTAAAAGTTAATTCATTCAACTATTGATTAACTCATCAAGAAAAAGATTTCTAAAGTCATAATAATTATAATAACTTAGTTTGATTAAATTTCATTCTTTATATCCTTTTTTCAATATTTTTTTTAGAGTTGAATTATCTTTTATTTTGCTTTCTTTTAATAATTTTTGAAATAGTTCTTTATTTTTTCAGAATATAATTTGATAAGATTAATAAAGATATCTTTTTTAGTCTTATTCTTTACTTGTCAATGAACATTTTATTACTTATAATACTTGTAATAAGAATAATATTGATAAGTATTGAAAACTAAATTCCTACAAGTTAGTTTAGTAGAATATAATTTACAAAAATTAGATCACTTTTCTTGGTCACAATAAACTTTCATAATTTTATCAATCACATCTACATTAGGATTATCAGTATAATAACTTTTATTTAAAATAGTAGCTATTCATACTCTAATTTCTTCATTATTTAACTGTTTAAATTATAAAGATGCTTTTAATTTTTTTATTTTTTCTAATAGTTATTTATTTCTCTTTTAGAATTCATTTATTATATTTATCATATTTATGTTTTTTATTTGCTTTTAAATTAAGTATATAAATTATTTTAATACTTTTTTATTTTAAAAGTGAAAAAAACTAAACTTATTTAAACTTAATGATAACAAAAAACTCAATTAATTGTATTAATATTTATTTTTATTATAATATACTAAACATACTAATTTTTTATTAATATAAAACTAATTATTTTTTTAATTTTTATTTTAATTTTTAAAAAAATAATGATTATTATGCTAACTTTCATATAGTATATTACAATATAATAATTGAAAATTATTGTCTTATATTAATACAAATTATAAAATCAATAGAGCAAATACTAAATGAATTTTTTGTAAATATTAAAGTATATGAATACTTCTAATATAATAATTAAACTTTCAATACTAATAAAAAAAAGTTAAATTTTGTAAAAGAAGAAATGAATTATAATTATAATTGTTTATTAGTTGAAAGAATTATAAATTTATAATAAAATCTTTATATATAAAAAAATTACCAAAATACCAATTGAATTAATTAATTTATTATTCTTTTAATTTAAGTTTAAGTAATTACATTTTACAAATCTGTTATTAATATAAAGTTAATAATGATCCTTCTATTAATAAGGCATTTAACTACAAGTTTATATTTCCTTTTTTCTGTAAAATTAATATTAAAACAAATAATATATTTCTATTATGAGATCATTTAATTTATAAAAAAATGGAGATAAAAAAAGAAAAATATAATAAACCAACTCTCTAACTAATTAAATATATAGATTAAATAATATAAATATTTATAGTTTAATTATAATATATAATAAATAAATAATATATTCAATCAAGAAATTGCTAATAAAATTTTATAAAACTTTTCCAGTATTATTATAAAAAAATTTTATTCTTATATAATCTTAGAAAATTTCATATTACATCACACTTTTTATTTTTTCATTCTTTCATATAATTAATTTTAGTCAAGTTTTATAATATTGGATAAAAATTAGTTAAAATAAAATTTTTTTATGATGATATTAAGGTAATTATATTACAATAAAAATCATATGATATTTAAAGTTATTATTACTTCTATCAAAAAGCTTAGATTATATGGGAGCTTTGCAATAGAAAGGGAGGAAACTCTAAAAAAATTAAAATTTTACTTTCTAAGCTAATTATGATTTTTTTTGTAAAATAAGTCCAGATTTAATATTAACTCAAAAAAAAAATTTTTTTAGAGTTTCCTTCCTTTCTATTGCAAAGCTTCCATATAATTTATAAATAATCTGTTATATTATATCATCCCTATTATATTTCAATTTTTATTACAGTCAATTCTTTCTACTATCATATCAAAAATAAAAAGTATGACTATAGTGAAAAATAACTATATAGAAGGGTTTTTTTTTATAGTATTACTAAGTATTGGTTCTAAAAAGATGTGATTTTAAAAATATTGTGATTATAAAAGAGGTTTTTTATATAATGTTAATAGATAGGAACTGGCTTTTATAAAAGATATGCTTATAATGAAGGATTTATATAATGTAATTGTATAAGGGATAATTATAGAAAAGGTTGATTATATTTAATTTGAAAATACATTTTTTTAAAAATCTTATTTGTTACTAATTATTTGTCACAGATATTACCCTCATTTATAACGTAATATTAGAGTTATATAAGTTAAGGTTGAATATTAAAACTATTAGCCATAATTTTACATATATAATCACATAACCTAAGCTTTTTTTATTAGTTTTCCTGATCATGAATCTCATATAGTGATAATAAATGATCAGATCATTTGACTATTTTGAAATGATATTAAAATGATCTGGTCACTTAATATCATTTATCATTTGTTATTTACAATATTGACCAACTTTAATCTTAATTTGAAGTTAAAGTTAGCCAGAATTAGAATAAAAAAATTTTAAGATAATAATATTTAAACCAAAATTATAAGATCACATAATATAATTTCTTTAAATGAATAGATCATTTAGTCATTCAACATTTAGTCATTTGAGATCTCATATGATGATATTAACACAGAGGATTAACTTGGTATGGCCTAATCAGCTAAAATTTAACAATTTATAGATTAGAACATATAACGTATGTTATTAAATAAAGTAACAAGGATAAAACATGGTTTTTATTTTATAGGGTGGAAAAATCATTGTCACACGAGATTTAAAAGTTCGATAGTTCAATTTTAATTATCGATGTCTTTACTTTTTAGACAAACGTTCCCATTTTTGCGACTTACAATAGCTCCAAATGTAACAGTATTTAGAAGATTCGGTTCCGAAGTTTCGAATTCCGTTTCTTCTAATACTACGAAAAAAGAATCTGAAGACAAAGCCGTTAAAACAACGCCCGAAATAACAAACATTACAACTGCCGATGTCATTTCAGGAGCGCCAGGTAAAAAACTTGTTTTGATTAAAGAATTTATCAAGTTTTAATTAAGTATTATCTTTTAATTATTGATTGCTTTTAGAGGAACTTCAGTACAGAACAGTTAGAATATATAAACCTACCAGAACGGCAATGCAATCAGGAGAACATAATACTAAACATTGGAGAATAAATTTTGATATTTTGGAGGGAGGGGATAGATGGGAGAATCCTCTGATTGGATGGGCTAGCAGGTGAGAACAATAAACATTTTCTTTTTATTTTATTTTATTTTATTTTATTTTATTTTTATTATTACAGTGGAGATTATATGCAAGCATTACAAATGAAATTCAAGACAAAGGAAGATGCAATTCATTTCGCTGAAAAGCAAGGTAAAATTGACATTTCTTTCATTATAGTTATTTTTTATTTTTATTTTTTAATCAAAATAAGTTCTTTTAGGATGGGACTATTATGTTCAAGAACATAATGAACCAGAATTTCGTAAAAAAATTTACGCAGATAATTATAAATATACACCAGGAAAATTAAGAATTATTAAAACAAAATAAAGAATGATTTATTTATTTATTCAAGCTGTCTAAAGGTTAAACTGATTCTTCCTTCTCTAATTGATTTTTCTTTGGGAATTGAATGTTTCCAATATTGTTGAGTTGTTCCCTTCATAACAACCAAAGAACTATTTTCTAAAAAAATTTTATGCATAATTTTCTTCTCTCTTTTATTTCTAAACATAAAAGTTCTTTTAGCACCTAAACTAACGCAAGCGATAACGCCAAATTTTACTAAACCTTTTTCATTATCACAATGATCACCAATAGAATCTTGTCCATCTTTATACCAATTTAATAAAACAAAATTAAATTGGGTATTTAAAATATCTTCAATTTTTTCTTTGATTTCCTTAATTGAAGGAGGGTATTCAATAGAATCAACACCAGCTGTGGTTCCAGAATATTTATAAACTTTATTAGGATAAGAACCAAAAGAACACGTTTGTCGAGCAGCTTTTGCGGGACGACCAAATATTTTAAACGTAGGTCGCGTCCAATATGGAAGTGAGCTTAGTTCTTGATAATATTTAAAGCATATTTCTGGTGAGAATATTGAGGAATAATATAAAACTTCTGCTTGAGGTATATCAAGTTGAATAAAATTTGGTGAAATAATTTTTGCCTTTTTTTTTGCTTCATTCGTATCGTCTTTTCCCCTTACAGATTGTTCGTTATTTACACGTTTCATTGTTGAGTCAAAATTTTCGCATCAATTCCTATCTTATATACGTGTGATTTCCCCAGCGTAACCACCAAAAATTGCAAAATCATGTGGGGCCTTTGCAATATAAAGGGAAAACTGCCGGCAGTTTTCCCCCATGTGATCAATTTTGCTGATCATTTCCAAAAATAGGTAATAAATTTTTGAACAAAAAAATAAATTTTATTTTTTTGAATAAGATTTAGTAAAAAGTAATACACTATTTAAGGAGAAAATGTTGTTTTCAATACAAATTTTTTTTGTAAAGTAATTTTACCTATATGTTAAAAAATAGCATTTAAAACCTTTCTTTTGTCCCTAAGCAAACTTATAAATTAAGTAAACATTCCTATAAAAAAAAGTTTAATTTACAGCTAATTTCATAATTAATGGATCACTAATAAATTGTGACTAAATGCATCTAAAAATATTTTATAATGAATTACTATAAATATGTGACTAAATATAACTGAAAAATTATTAATGGTCTATAAATTATGAAATTAGCTATAAATAACAAAATTTTGCGAAATTAATTTAATAATTTTTAGATATGATCAGTAAAATTGATCACATGATTAGGAAGTTAATTAGTCATGTGTAAGGTTGCTGGACGAAATTAAGAGTTTAGACAGGCGTCTAAATGGTAAAAGTAAAACTTGGTTAAATTATATTAAAATCTTATTAAAAAATCTGCGAAATTTGAAAAAAGGTAAAACTATATCAAAGCTTATAAAAATGGCGAAATTATATCAAACACTTAGTAAAAATTTAGCAAAACTAAAGGTTTTACCATTTTGCCAAATCCAAAATGAGTTTAGACAAGCAACCTTAGTCATGTGGTTTAATTTTAGAAAATAAATCTCATCTGGCTATAATTATAGAATAAATATTAATTCATATTATATTATATTACCTTTTATCCTTTACTACACAAATATTTATTTTAATTCTCAAATATCTAATGAAAATATCTAATAAAAATTTGAATATAATAATTAATTTTCTTTATAATGATTTTAATCAGATTAATTTTAAATCAAATTAAATAATCAGTAAAAAATTGATTTATATATTAACTTTTCTATATAAAAAAATTGGATTTACCAATTTATATACAATTTTTAAAATTCAAAATAATTTTTGATTAATTATTTTAATTTTAATAATAATTTTATTACTTTTTCTTTTTTATTTAATTTTTATTAAAAATTCTTATTTAAAAGTATCTATTTAAAGATAATTAATTATAAAAATGTTCTCTTTTTATTATAGTAATTTTAAATAGTCATATTTTTTTTTTACTTTTTTAACAAAATATTTTTTAAATTACTTACAAAAAAGCAAATATTAAAAAATTGGAAAATTTAAACAATGAATTCATTACTTTCAACTTGTAGTGTAGCATTAGGATTAGGTAAGTTAAGGTTAAAATTAAGGTTAATATAAGAAAAGGTTAGTTTATTAATTTAGCTATATTATACATAACATTTTCAGTAAAATCACATTACAGATTATATGATTTACTATGTTTTATGACTTAATTTTACTAGAAACATTCCCATATAATACAATAAAAAAGTTTTAAATTACATAAATAATAATTAATTATATTTGCTGATAAATAAAAGTCACATAAATCATGTTATTATTATGTTATTTTTGATTAAATAATAGCCTTTTTTTTCAATTTTCAATTTTCATGATTATTATAAAAAATATGAATAATGAAGTTAATCCTAATAACATTTATATAAAAGAAGATTTTATATCATATCCTTCTATTGATAAAAATGAAAATACTTATGAAAATAAGAATGATTGGTTAGAATCTATTGAAAATGAAACAGATAAATTTGTGTTGGTAAACTATTTGTATCATATCAAAAGTCATAATATTTCTCAAAGATTTTTGTTTGTAAAGAGGATTTGAATACAGAAAAGGTCAGTCAATACAATATAATATTACAGAAGGTGTTGTAAAAAAAACTTCTTTATGTAAGCATATGAGTATATAGTGAACTCTTAATATAATGAACTTTAAGGTCTAAATCTCAACTTTGTTATAAGTTTATAATGAATTTTTTAAAGAATTTAATTGGCTGATTTACTATAATAAGGTATATTTAATATATTTGATTTAAAAATTTGTTATATCAAGGGTTTGCTATATCAAGGTTTGACTGTAATAAACTAAATAAAACTATACCTCTTAATAAATAACGTAATAGACCTTCATATAAAGTGAATTGCTTATAGTAAGTCAATATCTGTAAAAAAGGTGAAGAAATTTATGTAGTAATAGCATATGGGGTGAGTGCTGGGAAAAAGGACCAAATCGACAAAAAATTTTTTTTTGAAATAACAAATGATCTGAATCAGATAACCAAATCTACATCTATTTTACTTAGGAACTTTTTTTTAAAAAAAAAATCAATTTGGTCCATTTCCCAGCACTCATCCCATTTAACTATAATAGCTAGAGATTATCTTACAATAATAGGTAAATATATATATATATATTAGCTATTAAACATTAACAAATACTTTTATAATAATGCAACAAATATACCAGTAAATCAAGTTTTTCTGGCAGAACTAATCTAATATCGACTAAAAGATACAGTCTTAAAGCTAATACAATTTGTGCTTGTATGTGTTTAAAATCCTGGTAGAAAAAAATGTAAAAAAAAATAATTAGGAATTAATATAAACAAAAAAAAAAGAAAATAAGCAATTATAAAAATAAAATAAATTTTATATATTACGTTTTTTATTTCAAAATTAATATTATCCTTAAAATTCGAGTCAATCCCAGGTTAAACTAAATCGAATAATAATCGGGTCAAATTAAATTCAGGTTCTGTAATTATTAACAGATTTAAGTTCGAATTTGCTTTAAACCCGATCTGACCTGACTCTTATAGAATACTAAATGGTAAATTCATTATCATCAATCATATTTATTTGTGCTGATTATTTATATGTAATACAAATATTTTTGCAAAATCAAAACATTTTTTCTTAAGATGAAAAGTTAGATTTAAAAAATTTTTTTTTAAAAGTTGAGTAAGAATTTTTTTTTAAAAAAAGCCACAAATATTTATATAAATCATATAAATCAAGTAATACAAAAAAACTCCTGATATTAAGCATTATCCAAAGGTTTGATCTGATTTTTCCTTTAAAAATATAGTGCTTAAAATTAGGAGAATACAATATATAATAATTTATTTTTTTATTTTAACATTTTTAAAATTATTTAAAGATAATAATATCCAAATACTGATATATTAAAATTTAAATTGTATATTTTATTAACTTTAATTAAACTTTTTATTAAATTCACAAATTTTTTTTTTTTACAAATACAATTTAATGTAATAGTTTTTTATATAAAGTAATAATTAAATACTTTTAGTAAATTTAAAAATAGATTTACTATTTAAAAATTTAATTAAGTATTATCCTGTAAACTGTAAAGCAGGCAAATTTTATTTGTGAAGTTAAAAAAAAATGGTAATTTCTTTATTAAATATTAATTTTAGTAATATTATTATATAAAAAATATAGTTAAATATATATTTTATTAACTTTATTAACAAAGATTTTAAGTTTTTAATAGGTTTTTAAAATAATCTAATTTTAAAATTAAGTTTCAAACAATTTTTTATAATAATTTTTTAAAAATTCTTTAAAAATTTATATGCTTGTGACTAATTGAATAACTTTATTATTAATTAAAGTCATAAAATTTCTTAATAAATTATAAAATTTTAATAATAAAAGGTTTACTTTATAAGTAATTTTATAATATTCTATTAAGATTAATATAATTAAAAGTAAACCCTAAAAAGTTTTTCATATAAAATTTTTTAATATAAATTTTTTTAAAAAATTACACTTTTAGCTTCTAAGTAATCTTAAACTTTTTAATATATAATTAAAAAATAAAACTTATTATAATTTATTATATATTTATAAAATTAATTTAAAAAAATATTAATTATTTATAAAAGTAAATTAGAAGAGACTTTATAGTAAATAAGCAGGCAAATTTGCCTGCAAAATCCTACGATTTAAGGGATGAAGTTATTATGTAAATATTTAACAAAGAGATGTTATTAAGTGAAAAATTGGTGGTGTTCATTACTAAATTTACTAACTTTTTCGCTTAATTGGAATGTGTGTCATACAGATCGACATGAATTAATTAATAAATGATTTGAATTAGAAAATTTGTGATACGAACAATTTATCTGCGTTGTATAATATATATATATGCATATTAAATATGCATATAAAACTCTCTTCCCTATTTTACAAAACCAAATTTTCACAAGAAAAATAAAAATTTAAAAAGTTCGTTTTTAACAAAAAATTAATTAATAAACCCAGTATAAAGAAGGTTTCTTTTGTTTGACCCCACCTTCTTCACTACGCGAGAAAGTTATGACGCGTAAAGGCGCTGCAAAACAACAAAAAATTAGTGATCCCAAGTTCATTTCATACGTCGCTCCAAAAGCCCTAAAGGAAGCTGTTATTTCTACACCAGCTCCTTCGTCTTCTTCAACCTCAACTTCTGTCTCCACCAACTTAGATTTAGAAATTGTTCAAGAAGTTTTTGGTTCGCTACCAGAAAAAACAATGGATTTTGAATTCTTT
>CAMKVN010003122.1:0-11350 GCA_946474995.1 Funneliformis geosporum
GTTTGTCTACGTTTTTTATACGTTTTTTAAACGTATTATATCCGTATACTTTCCTTATACATATTATTTATAGGGAAGGTTACTGGATGAAATCTAGAGTTTAGACATACGTCTAAATGGTAAAGGTAAAACTTGGTTAAATTATATTAAAACCTTATTAAAAAATCAGCAAAATTCAGAAAAAGGTAAAACTATATCAAAGCTTATAAAAATGGCGAAACTATATTAAACACTTATTAAAAATTTAGTAAAACTAAAGGTTTAGACATTTAGCCAAATCCAAAATAAATTTAGACAAGCAACCTTAGTTGCAACTAATTTTAGCTTATGTCGTAACATGTTATAAATTTGAAATTAATTACTGCACCATCTTTATTAAAAATGTATTATAATAAACAAATATTACATAAATCTAGAAAGTTTCTAAGTAAAAGGCCATATATAAGTTCATATCTCCAATAAATAGTCATTTTAGAGTCAAGAATTTTCTTTAATTTGATTAAGTTAGCATTGAAGTTACCTATTATAATAATATAAAAGCCAGATTTTAAGTTATCATCAATAAGTTTTAGCAGATCTAATTGTAATTTTTTTTTCTTTACGATTATTGACATAAATATAAACAGAAAATGCTTTTAATTTAATGTTATTCTTCAAGAATAAATTAACATAAATGTATCTATCACTATCTAGGAATTTTCTAGTAATATGTTTAAATCATACTTTACTGATTAGAAGGCCTACTTCTAAAAAGGAACCAGTTATAAACTCTATAGTATTGTTATCTTATGATACTAATGACTGAAAATTAGTATTAATAGAAGATTAACAAAGGATTTGGCTTTAAGACTTATAATATGAGATTTATAGAGAGCTTCTGAAGGTTTATCGATCAAATGTATTTCAAGTTAAAGTATGATTTATGGGTTAAATAATTTAGAGTTTTTATTAAAAAAAAGAATTATTACAAGTGTATTTGTTTGCATACAAGTGTATTTAGTAATTATTTTATTAGCAATAAAACTAAGTAAATTCTTTAGGTCATGATTATGTTCCCCCCCTTAATAAAGTTCTAAAACTAAAAATAAGAAATGTAATAATTGGTCTTTCATTGTATATCTGACATATATTACATATATGACAGATTTAGTCAATCTAACAGATTTTGAGGATCTGCCAATTTTAGCTGATTAGATGGATTTTGTGATAAAGTAAAAATCATATGATCTATAAGATAACTTTTTAGTTTATTACATTGTTATTACCTAAAATCAATATTAGTTTAAAATTACCAAAACTAATTTAATTAAATATTAAATTTATAGCTGAATTACTAGCATTTAGTTTTATTAAACTAAAATCAATTTTTAGCAATTTAGGATTAAATTTTAAATAAATAGTTTTAATTTGAAAAATTTCAGTCATATTGTAAAAAATCAATTTAAAAAAATTTCAGATTAATTCATATTTTTTCAGATTATAAATTCAATCTGAACTAAAAAAAACTGAACTGAACAGATTCAATCTAAAATTTTAAATTGATCTGAAGTTTTTTCATTAAAAATTATATTGTAATATTTTTATTTATTAAAAATTAGTCTAAAGCCTTTTTCTTTTTAAAATTTACATCTTAAATGTATTTCTTCATTAAGAAATATTGCAAATATTTTTTTCTTAATAAAATATGTCTTAGATATATTATTTTATCAAAATTACATTCTGGATGATTTCTTTTATAGAAATACATTATTGATGTATTTTTTATCAAAAATACAGTAGCAGATGATTTCTTTTAAAGAAAAATGTTTTAAATATATTTAAAAATATAGCATTAGATAATTTTTCTTAGTAAATAAAATATATCTCAGACATATATTTTTATTAAAAATTATATTTCAGATTATTTCTTTTAATGAAATATATTTTAGACATATTTTTTTATTAACAAGTTCTTTCTAGATAATTTTTCTTTATTAAAAATACATTTTAAATAATTTACTTAAAGAGAATTATGTCTTAAAATATTTTTTTTATCAAAAATTCATTTTAAATATTTTAAATGCTTACTTAAAAATAATTATGTCTTAAAATATTTTTTTATTAAAAATTTATCTAAAACATTTTTCTTTAAAAAAATTACATTTTAAAATATATTGCTTTATTAAAAATATTTTTTGAATATTTTTTTAGAGTAATTAGCAGATAAAAAAACCTTAAATTAATAATCTAATATCTTACTGATTATCTTGAGAAAGTAATATATAGATTTCTTTTGTTAGATATTAATGATATAAGAAATTAAATAAGAAATAATTAAATGAAAATAAATTATGAATATTTAAAGATTTAATAAGATTAAAGAATAAATTAACAAATATAAATAAAAGAGTTTGATTAATATTATTATTATTGAAAAATATTAAAAAAATTTCTTAATAATTCAAATGAATTAATTTTCACTTATTCTAAGTAAATTTCACAATAAAGCGAAATGATTATAAACTTACTAAATAAAAGAATACTGATTGAAATCAAAAAAAATCACTATATTTATTTATTGGCAATTAGACTAAATTCAGAAATCAGTCAAAAATCAGCCATTGTATTTCTGACTGATTTATGATAGATTAGAGTTAAGTTAAAAATCAATTCCAATTGGTCCAATAAGACAATACAAAAATTGTCCAATTGGAAAAATTATCCTAAAGATATGATCGTAAACAATTGTTTCAAATAAAATAATACAAACATCGTAACAAAAAAATGATTTAACATTATTCTGATTAGATAATACAAATCTAATAGGAATGATTAAAAAATTATCCTAAAGGAATAATAGACCATTATTCTTAAAAATTATCACAAAAGTCATTATTCTTATTAAACAATCAAAAAATCATCTCAAATAGACAATAGATTATTGTTCAATAAGAACAATCAAAAAAATTATCTTAATGGGATGATAGATCATAATTCAATAAGAACAATTAAAAAAATTGTCCTAAAGGATGATGAATCATCATTCTTATTGAATAATTTAAAAAATCATCTCTTTGAAATAATAAATTATTATTTAATAAGAACAATCAAAAATCATTTCAAAAAGATGATAGATTGATCATTCATTAAGAATAATTAAAAAATTATCCTAAAGGTATAATAAATCATTGTTCTTATTGAACAATTTAAAAAATTATCTCAAAAGAATAATAAATCATTATTCAATAAGAAATATTGAAAACATCATCCTAAAGGGATGATAAATCATTGTTTAATAAGTATAATTAAAAAAATCATCCTAAAGGGATGATACATCATCATTTTTATTAAACAATTTAAAAAATCATTGATACATCATTATTCCAAAAGAACAATGATTATTCTATAAGAATAATAAAAAATCATTCCTTTTAAAATAATTATCATTTTATAAGAACAATAAAATCATACCTTTTGAAATAATTATCATTCGATTTGAATGATTTAACATTGTTTCAATCAGATGATGTAAAATTATCCAATTGGAATGATTAAATTATCATTTAAATCAATATCATCTTTCTAATCAGATAATAAAAAGTCATCCAATTAGAACAATTAAATCATCATTCCCTAAAAAACAATACAAATTATTTAATAGAAATAATATTTTAATTAAAAAATACAAAAATCATCTAATTAGCTAAAACAATTATAAATAAATTTTGGATTAATTGAAAAAAATTTTCCTTTTTCCTTTCTTTTTTTCTGTATTTTTTTTTATCTTGAAGATTTTTACCCTTTTTTTTAAAAAAATTATCATTTTGGAAATATGATAAGTTATTCTTTAGATAAAAATTTACTATTTTACTGTTTTTTTTTTTTAGAAAAATTCTTATTTTAAAAATAAAATAAGTAAATCAGAAATAAGTTTTTGGGTAGATTTTTCTTTCTTTATTTTATTTTTCATTTTAAAATTAAGGTAAGCAAATTGTTAGTGACTTTGGGTGAAATTTTATCATTTTCCTTTTTTTTTTCTTATTTTTTTAGGAATACACTATAATAAGTCAATTGAAGATAGAATTTTTAATTTATTTCTTTATTTTATTTTATTTTTTATATATATTGCAAAGTGTTTCTTTTTAAGGAATTTAAATTTAATAATTATATAAAATAATAAAAATATAAATTTAAATAAATTTAAATACAGTTGCTTTCAAAAGTAACACATCACCTAATATTTTAACTTTAAAAGCTTATAACTCATTATCTACCTATACTAAAAATATGATTTTACATTTATTTTAATTCTTAAATCTTAGAGAATAACCAATAAAAATTTAAAGTGTGATTATTAATACCAGTTTTACACAATTTTGTGATTAATATAAACATTTTGATTATATAAAATTTCAGTGATAGAAAATTTTTCAATAAGTTAGCTACTAAAAAACTGATACTGGATTCCAATTCTCCTTAATGTGACAATTCTAACAAGCTAAAATTCGTTAAAATTAGAATAGTAGATCAGCGAAAAATTGATCTATAAGATCACCATGTAATATATATAAATATGATTAAATTGTATCCAAATTGTTATATTTGAATTGATCCTATTAGCATCAAATTATGCCAATAGAAATTAGATCAAATTTATTACAATTTAATCATAATTCAGATACAATTCAGTCTAAATTTAGATACAATTTAGAGATTTGATTTTTGGTCAAATTGTATTATTTCGACCAGTAGAAAAATATAAAAAAAATATTAAAATTTAGAAGCAAAAATAAATTAACTAGAAAAAAAATAGAGAAGTTAGAGGATAAAATAAAAATGAAATAAGAAAAAACTAAAAAAGTATTTGAAAAAATAATATAGTATAAAATAAATCAGAAAGTAAAACTAAAAAATATTAGAAATAAGAAATGCAAAAAAAATAAGAACCAAAAAGATAATAAAAGTAAAGCTATGAGCAAGAAGAATTATTAAGAAAAGCACTTGAAAAAGATACAAATCAAAAACTGAAATTAAGGATTTATAAAACAATTAAATTTAACTAATAAATTATATTTAGATAACAAATCTTCACAAAAATTATTAAACAAATTCAAAATCTTTAAAAACAAAACAAAAACTAAATTCTAACACTTAGTTAAATATTAACTTAAGAATTATTGACTTGAATAAAAATTTGAGTTAAATAATTAAAAAAAAATTCCTTTATATAATTTGGGATTAGAAAAGTAAAGCAAAGAGAAAATTTGTGAATTTTGCTTTTATTTTGAAAATAATAAAAATCAATCAATTTATTAAATTAGAATATGAAATAAAGTAATTAAAGAAATAATTATACTTATTAAAAATATAAAAAGATTAAGAATAATGAATTATCAAAATGCAAGATATTGTTATTAACTAAAAATTTATCATTAGAAAATTAATTTATAAAGAATTATTAAATGATCTAATAATCTATAGAAGTTACTGAAATTAATTTTATATTGATTATAAAATTAAAAGATCTGCATAATTTTTAATCTGGCAGATTTTTAGTATATTCCTTATATTTCTGATTTGCAAATCAATCTGATAAATTTAATATGTTTGATTTTTAATATATTTAATATATTTTTTATTATTTTTATTAGTATATTTATTATTTCTCTTATATTTTATATATTTATTTTATTTAATATTTTTATTATTTTTATTCAAATTTAGTTAGTTTATATTATTAGAAACATAATACAATTTATTATAAATAAGATAATTTTTTATTATTATAAAAATTAAAACTGTAGCAATTCTAAAATATTAATAACTCTAATATAAATAATGAACTAAAAATAATAAAAGAATTAATGTTAAACATAAACTTTCTTTTTTCTTTATATTCTCTATTTAGAATTTAATTGGTATTCTATATTACGTTACATATTTTAGTTTATCTGTTATAATTTTTCTATTATTTTTATAAAGAAATTGTAAATAAAATAGAAATATATATTACTAGTTCAAGAAGTTAAACTTCTTGGAATACTTATAGGATGTAAAATTTTTTAAGATCAGAAATTCTATAAAGGTTATTTGTCTTACATTATAAGTAATATTAATCAAGTCTTTAATAAAGGAATAAAGAATTTAGATTTGATTAATATGAATTATTGTTATGTGAGAAATGAAAGTAAAAATTTATACTGATAATGTGTAAAGGTTAAAGACTAAATTAAGTAAAGATATACTTTAGATTAGATTAAAATTATTATACTTTTATTAAGTTAAATGTATAGTTGTATCACAAAGTGACACCTGATTTAAAATTAAAACTGAATGTAACATTATTTATTGATTTATTTCAATTTTTTTGCTACATACATAAAAAAATGCTAGTACTTTATTAGCCTATCCCTTGCTTCATTAATTCTTTATGACATTAAAGTAGCAAGCTTCTTAAAAATGGATCCATTCAAATCTTTCCATTTCTGCTTTAGTTTAATTTTGAGTTAGTTCATTTACAGTTTTTGGAAAGATCTTTTAACTTTGAATATTATCTTTTAATAACTTCTAAATATTCTTTATTGGGTTTAAATCAGGAAAATTTGCTGACCAATCAATAGTTGCAATTTTTATTTGATTTAAACCATTTTTTTGTAATTTTTGTAATATGTATAGATGCATTATCTTATTGAAAAACTGCTAGTTTTCCTGTTAATTTATATATTATACTTTGAAATGAAAGTAAATATGAATTTAGGATAGTAATGTAAGTATTTGAATTTATTCTTTTATTTTCATCTTTATTTTCATCACAAAAATGTTTTTTTGTTCTTCCAACAAAACTTCTTCAAACTATTACTGATTTTTGATCACTTTAAAAGTAGGTGCTAAACATTTAGTATTAAACCTTTCCCTAGTATTTTGCCAAACTCTTATTTGCTGAAACTGTTTTCTAATTTTAATATTTGACTCATCCGAAAAAATAACTTATGTCTAATTGTAGACATTTTTTCCTTATATTTTTCACACCAGTTAACATGATCTATTACATGTCTTTTTGAAAGAAAAGGCTTCTTTGCAGCAACATGAGAATGAATTCTAATATTATAAGTTTTTTAACAGTTGTTAAGCCACAGTTTAGCCCAAATGTATTGACAATTTCATACAAAGTCTTTTGAGATTTCATTAAAAATGCATTTTTTTCATCATTATTAAAAGTAGAAGAATATCTGAAGTGTGGTAAATTTTTAATATATGCAGTTTTCTAGGTATTTGATAATAAATCTGCATATTATCTGATCTATTTTTTTTGCTATTTAAGTAGGATTTAGATTTATCATATATAATAGTATTTTTCTTTTATCATAAGGAGTCATTTCAATACATATAGAAGTTATTTTTAATTATACAAAACATATTATGTAGTCTCAAAAAAAACAAATAGATAAAAAAGTTTGAATCAAAATACAGAAAAGTATAGCAATAAATACAGTATAACATTATATATTAAAAATCAGATGTTACTTTGTGACATAACTTTACTAATAAACTGTAATATATCTAGAAAAATTTATTTAAATATTAACTTTAATATAAGTAAAAAAAGTTCTAACAATTTTTAGTTATTACTAAAAAAAAATCAAAATGCAAATTCTAAAAAAAAATTAATTATTTTTGTCAAAATATCTCACAATATCATTTAACTTTAAGTATAGAATAAGAGATAAAATAATGATTTTTTTATATATATTTATAATAATTATTTCAGAATGTATTGCATATTTATTTTAGATTATTGTAATGATTAATAATTTTGATATATTCATATATTTGTCAATAATACACGTAACATATAGCTATTAACAAATTAAATTAATAACTCAGCATTTAGTGATTCTGAATATAATAATATAAGTAATAATGTTTATTAAAATTATTTTTTATTATTTTAAACTAGTTTTACCAATTTCAGGTTTTAATTTTACCAAAATTTATTAATATTATCATAGGTTTTATCATATAATTTATATAATTTGATTTTTCTTTATCAAGTTTAATTAATATTTTGGATAATATCATTAAATGCAGAATATGAATTTTTTAGTATTATTCATTTTAATACATAATCTTACTTTCTTTAAGTTGATATACACATAGATAACTTATAGTGACTTTTATCTTGAAATTCGTTTCAAAGTCTAATACTCAAATAATTTTATAAACTGTTTTTCTATTTGAACTATCATTATCTCTTAAAGTATAGACTAATATTTTACAAATATGTTAACTTTATAATAAATATAGAACTAAATGCATGAATTTAACCTTAAAATTAGAGCTCTGAATCAAGTCAGGTTAACCTATAACCCAACCTAACCTGACTTAAAAATCCAGATTGAGTAGACAAATTTTTAAGTCAACATCAAGTTGGATCAAACTTATGATCTGACTTGATAAAATACAGCAAATTAAATGAAACAAAATATTTAAAAAAATTTTTTTATCTATTTTTTTTAAAACATCTTTAATTTTAAAAAATAAAAATTCTTTCTCCTTTTTTTACAAATTAACAAAAAATGCTAATAATTAGACAAACGAAAAATAAAAATGCTTACAAAACTTCTCAAACTACTTTAAATAATAAAGAAATAACAATAATACAAACAATAATATTTCTTCAAGCTCTTCAAACAATAACAACGAATATACTGAACAAACTGAACAACTAAAAAAATAAAACTGTCTTCTAATATTTCTTCTTAAAAATCAGAAACTTCTTTAAAACAAACTATTAATAATATTATTACTGAAAATGACTTTATTTCTCCTTCTATTGACTCAACACTTGAAATAACTGCTACAGAAATCATGGATATTGAATCAACATCCACTGATCTAAACAACAATGCTCTTTTTACTCCAGTTAAAAACTTCACTAACAATTCTATGCATGCTTCTGGCTTTTCTAATAATCACAATAATAATAACAATGTATTTCACCCAATTACAAACCAATTATTACTAATAAGGAAAAACAAAAAGAATAATATACTTGGTCTGAAGAAATGGAAAATGAAGATAAATATGTAATCAAAATACTGCAAAATTTTCTTTAATATAATTATTACACCTATGTATTTTTACGTGATAAATAATGTTTCAGATATAAAAGGAAACTCAATTGCTGAAAAAAACACGTTTGTTAATTCCCTCTTTATTTACTATAATGAATACCAAGACTCAACTTACATTTCCAAAATAAGAAAATTCTTTATCTACTTTGATATGATAGATTCCCTAAAAAATGCAATCACAAAGACATAGGAGACACAATATAATCTTATTTTTACTATTGTCAATTTAGAGGTAAAACAACAAGGCAAGATGATGAAAAAGGCAGGATCACAAAAGTGTTTGATATTCCTTTGTTTATCAAATTAAATGTAGTTAGAAATTACTTTGCTAAATATAAAAAGATCTTCTATTTTTCAATGATCATTCGAGGATTCTGACAGATCATTTTCATTGTTTTAAAAGATCCTGCTTCTATTAAATAATTTTATGATCAAGTTTAATCTGTATCCTTTTTAGAATTTCTCCATAAAATGAAACTTACTGATTTAGATCTCTTATAAATTACTTTAAGATAACAATTTGAGTTGAAACTCACAGACTTACTTTTCAATACCGACCAATGTTAACTCATCGACTCTCTTATTCATATTAAAACCAAATTCTGTTTTATATTATGTGATTAATAGTACTGACTCAGATTGTATGCTTTCATTAACTTTGCTAGTACTAAAGATATTAACGTAGCTGCTACACAATCTTAAAAATTCAAAGGCAAGTTCTTATATTTAATGGAACTGTCCAAAAATCATTGCAGAAGTTATGGTATCCTTGATCACGAATTCAAAGGTTATAATAATCATAAACTATTAATTCTTATCATTTACTCTACGATCATTTCAAACTGAAGCAATACTGATCTCTAAGATCATTTTATGATAACAATAAAAGTCTAATCAAATCATATTCCCAAGTACTCACTAATTCTAAGAATCCTAATTCATCTCAAGAAAAGCGCTATAACGTTTCTCCAAATACCTTTAATACCCTAAAAGTCATTCAAGGAAAATTGGATATTATAGAAAACAAACTTCTCTCAATTAACAATGAAATAATCTCTTTAAAAAATGCAGCTATTAAGTAAGATCAAAATCAAAAAGATATTGATTTTCATCTCAATCGTCTTGAATTTATGCACTATGTAGAATACGATCTTGATCAAGTAGATAACCCTATCTATGAATTTCCTCTTCACAATGGTGATGAAAAATAGAATATATGCCTCTTAATCCTTCTATTACCTGTAATGATAAAGATGAATCATCATCTTACATTGCTCTAATTGACTCTTCCAACATATAAATGAATAATATTAATAGAATTGTTTTAGTTAAAACCTCTATCAGTGATATTAGATTTGAAAACTCTTTTTGAAAAATTGTAATTTCGTCAAAAGTTTTGTTTCTTTAATATTTTATATGAATAAATATAAAATTATTATATTTTTTAATGTATTTTTTAATTCAAGGAATTTAGATCAAGTTAAATATAATTTCGGCAATTAAGTAAAATAATTTCGTCATTAATAAAAACTAGTTTTGTCATTTCAGTTTCATCAATTTCGTCATATTAAAAAAGATAATTTCATCAGGTATCACTAGTGTATACTGACCCAATCACAATAATGTTATTCAACAAGTTTACCTTAACAATAATGAAAAATTTTAACAAATGACAATTACTACTCTTACTTTAATGATCCAAATTTTTTCTTTTTTGCTACTTAAAATGTCTGAAGCTGCATTTTAATGAAAAATGATGCAGATTGAACAATTTTTTATTACTTATAATTTAGATATTCTAGAATTAAATGAAACTCACTTAAACTCAACACAAGTCTTTCATTGATTAAAAAATTTCATAATAAGCTATACAAATTTATTTTTTTGTCAAATAATTCTCAAATCTAGAGCTTTGAATCAGGTCAGATCAACCTGTGCCCTGACCCAGCCTGACCTGAAAAATCCAGGTCAGATAGATAAATTTTTAGATCAACATCAGGTCGGATTAAGCTTATAATCTGACCTGATAAAATTCAGATTAACCAATCAAATTAAATAAAATAAAATATTTAAAAAAAATTTTTTTTAATCTATTTTTTTTTTTTAAAACATCTTTAATTTTATTTAATATACTTTCTTTTTATATTCTAATAAAGTTGCTTGTATAATTACTTTGTAATTTATTATAATCAAAAAGTTAAATTTTAAATTATAAACATTTTTGTAATTACATTGTT
>CAMKVN010003123.1:0-11348 GCA_946474995.1 Funneliformis geosporum
GAAATACACGTGTATGGATTTCTGAAAAACATTGCAAAAGAAAACATGCACTTTTCTTTATTAAGAATGTAATATCTCGGAAAGAATATTCGTAGACGGCCCACGTAGATGTGTGCGCAATATTTTCTCTAAACCCATTATCATCTAAACGTAGCTAGTTAATATAACATCTGTATTTAATGATCTGCTGTGCCTCAGTATATTTCTGAGTGCTTCGACGTAAAAAGCTGTGAAATATCTCTACAGTCGAATCTGAAAACTTTGGAAGTTCAGCAATAGTATCTAATATAGGATGTTTGTTTAACTTCTAGTAGAATATATCCGAAAGGAACATTAATGGAGCTTTAGTATAGTTTTTGCGACAGAATTTAAGAAACACTACCTACACACGAAAACATGATTCTAAATAGGCATTAAAATTACCGGATCAGAAAAATACTGCATAGACATCCAGAACCAGAGGAATAAGATTATCAAGCAAGTCTTTTAGTGTAAGATATTCAGCATCTTTGCACAGGGGTCTGAATTTTATTTCAACACTCGTCGAAATTTCCTGCCAAGCACTGCGAGAAATCTCTAAAAGGAGATTAATATGCCATATCTTGGGCTTTTGCGCAAGAGGTCTCCATTCTCCAAATATATATTTGTATATAGCTGAAAAAAAGGGTCGATATTGAAGAATATTAATTCTCGACTATTCAACAAGATGTGCAAGGGACCTATAATAGGAAGGAATGACAAAATAGAATTAGTAATATTCGATTGATCATGATATAATATATGACGAGAAATAGCTGTCTTAAGATAAATTTGTTCAGGCCAATCGGTGACAACAGGGATAATATATCCTTTTTGAATATACTGCTGTAAAGACGGAACATCTACAACAGCATTAATAGCTTTAATGTATGCATTTAAATCATGAAGATTATTCTCTTGTAAATCTATAAGAACAACATCTTTCATTGAACGGGCGATACGTTTCTCTTTCAGTCTAATGTCATAACTATATACAGTCAACTCTTCTAATCTAGTATTATCATCAACTGAACGAAATTCCCAACGTTGGTTATGCAAAAGACCGAGAAGCATCATGAATCTATTGTTTAAATTTAGCTTTATCAACTCAGCATCGATTAATCCTGGATTGTGTATATTTACATTCGAAATCGCACATTATGTAGTGATCGGATTCATTAAAATCGTTGCCAGATGTGCTGCAGTAGAAGTAGTGATTGTGTTTGATATCCGCTTCATATGGATACTATAGTAATCATCGATGTTTAAAATCATGGCCTTCTCTGCATATTCCGCAAGCGTAGAATTGACAGTTTTAGAATGGTCATTGGAGATGGTAGTCTTGTGTCAAGTGATTATTCAGGATGTTGTAGTTATGCCTAGATCAGCAAGAGTATCTATAGAGGAATTAGAAACACCGGTGGAATCCAAGCATATTGTCAAATCTATCTTTATATCATTAACAAACTTGTTACGAATCCCGCAAAGAAAGTAGCATATAAATAGGAGCTGCTTTTTCGCCCGAGCTCACGATATTTCATTTTTTGAAGAAGGGTTAGATAAATATATAGCTCATCAAAAAAAACCTTTAATCTTACATCTTCCCTTTCCATAACTGCACGAAAATCATCAAACGAGTAGATTGTTGGTTTTTTCTCCTTATTTTCACGAATATATAAAATTTTAGTTATTATTCCTATTGCCTCGGAGAAGGATAAGACAGAAGGTGGAGGTGGCGGTGACGAAAGTGGAGGTAAAACCAGAGGTGGAGGTAGAGGTAGAGGTGAAAGTTCTATACCAGATTAAGCATGTTGTTGAAATGCAAGTGAATGGTTTACCACAATTCCATTATAACAGTCTAAGCAGATCATATCACTTATTTGTAAATAATTTGACAAAGTATTGTTAGTTTGACCCTTTGCAATAATATACTCAGTTACCTTTTTCCATTTTATTGACTTCTGGCTTCGGCATATTGTAATTACATAAGGTCTGGTATACATATTTACCTTCTAAGTAAAGTACCTCTAAAATTGGGATTATTTTGGGATTATTTTGCACAGCAAATGTAAACACACCTTCGAAACTAAGAGAAAAAAGTTTTTATATTTTTATATGTGAAACGTTACATTCTCAAAAAGTACTCTAAACTGTATAAATAATGTACCAATCAATTGATTAGGATCGGCCAATCACGTGAAAGTCTCCCTATAAACAAAAACCCTATAATGTATCAACAGATAGTAACCTATATCCTCTACCTGATTATCAGGAAGGAATGGATTTAGACGAAGCAAACTTATACTGAATAAGCTATACATGAAGTCAAAATAAAAATCCAAAAAGTCAAAATGTTTCGACTTTGGAAGTTAAAGTCAAAATGAAAAGTCGAAATAGTCGAAATTATGTCATATCACATGATTTTTTATATATAGAAAAAAAAACAAAAGATGTATGATCTCAGTCAATATCGCTCTGATTCGTATGAAATAACTACCATTCGATTCTCGCAACTAGACGAATCTAATGAGCTAACATTCATTGATTTTGGATTATCTCATTTCGAGATATTTGCGATCATATTTCGAAATCTGGACTCCTTTATTTATAGTAGAATTTATTGATTTATAATTTCAGCCGATGATACAATTGCGAGTATCTCGTGATTGGATGATCCAAAATCAATGAATATTAGCTCATTGGATTCGTCTAGTTGCGAGAAATCAAATGGTAGTTGTTTCATTTGAATCAGTGTGATATTGACTGAGATCGTACATTTTTTGTTTTTTGTTTTTTCTAAATATAAAAATCATGTGATATGATGTCATTTCGACTATTTCGTGACTTTGGCCTCCAATAGTCGAAATGATTTCGACCATTTTGACCATTTCAGATATCTGAAATGATCCATTTCGACTTCATATATAGAGTAAGCATCATGGCAATGATCACCCAGAACTCTATTTAAAACTATGGTAGGCTAACAAAAATATATAACCAAGTAGTAGCGTAGCTACTATCATATCATATAAAAGACGTCTGGAGACACTAAAGTATGATTCACGCTAAATTTGCATGTAACCTTTAACGATAGAGGATCTGCAGAAAGGCAGAGGCCAATTAAAAGAGAGTATATTGTTTAGAAAAGGGAAAGGTGTCATCACGTGAGATTTGTTTATCCAAAGTATGTCTATCATGATCATTGGTTGGGATACCTCTTGATGCCCACTTTTAGTAGGCAAAAAAGAAAAAGAGAAAAATGGAAAAAAAAATTCGAAAAGAGGTGAAGAAAAAAATATTTTAACAAAAATAACACTATTTAGACTATTTCGAAAATTTTATATAGATAGGGATGTGAGAAACAAAAAGAGGAATATTTTTGAAAGGTGGAATTTTTTGTTTTGTTCACAGGCTAAGCCATGGCTGCCATTAAACAGGCACTTTTTTTAAGCAAAAATTCTTGGAAAAATTCAATGAGGAAGAGTGTAAGGGAATTGAATAGTAGTTGTTATATACGAATCAGAGCAATATTAACTGAGATCGTACGTCTTTTATTTTTTTTATTTTTCTATATATAAAAAATCATGTGATATAATGTTATTTTGACTATTTTGACTTTTCATTTCGACTTCATATATAGCCAGAAGTATACTCTAATATTAGATTTTACTTTACAATCATTTAATCTTTTACTAATTTCCTCTATATATGTAGCTAATTCTGATAATGAAATTTCGGAAATGGTTCCTTTAAAACTGATCTATTTATGATATTTCATGAAATCAATAGTGATCTTTTATATATTGTTTTTTGATTATAATAATATAGTTAAGTATATTAATATGATGTATAAAAAATTTAGTTTAAAAATATTTTGGAAAATTTTTGAGTTGATACTTGCCTGATTTATTTAACTATTCCTTAGACTGTAAAGCAGGTAAATTTGCCTGCGAAGTTAAAAAAAAAGTGTTAATTTCTTTATAAAATCTTGAATATTAATTTTTATAATATAATTATCATATAAAAATATATTTTTTATTAATTTTATTAATATTATTAATAAAGATTTTAAGTTTTTAAAAGGTTTTTAAAATAATCTAATTTTAAAATTAAGTTTCAAATAATTTCATATAATAATTTTTAAAAATTCTTTATAAATTTATATGCTTGCGTACTAATTGAATCACTTTATCATTAATTAAAATCATAAAATTTCTTAAACAAAAGTTTTACTTTATAAGTAATTTTATAATATTCTATTAAGATTAATATAGTAAAAGTAAATCCTAAAAAGTTTATCATAGATTAATCATAAAATTTTTTAATATAAATTTTTTTTAAAGATTACAAATTTTAGCTTTTAAGTAATCTTAAACTTTTTAATATATAATTAAAAGATAAAACTTATTATAATTTATTATATATTTTTAAAAAGTAAATCAGAAGAAAATTTATAGTAAATAAACAGGTAAATTTGCTTGCAAAACCCTATGATTTAAGGGATAGTGAATTTTATTGATTTGAAATCTACAAGTAGATAAGATAAGTGCAAAAAATATATAGTTGTAAAATCCCATTCTAAAGCTATAAAAAAATTTATTTATATTATATTTTAATAAATTACTCACATTAGAGCTAATATATATTTCAGTCCTAAAAAATTTGCCTTAATGAATGCATCATATAAAATAACCAATCTATATTTTGAAGAAGCTAAATTCAAATGATGAAGAAATTTCATGAGAGTGTCATTCCTCTAAGTTTTCATATTTTTATAATTCTAAAATATTTTAGTTAATATAGACATATTATTGCTGAAATAATTTATTTGTATTAGATTCTGTAACAAGGATTGTTTATTTTTATTAAGAGTAAATAAACTCATTACATTTTCAATAATAGATTCTATATTAATAGCAAACTTTTTATGAATAAATGTACTTTTTGCAAGATAAATAAGGTTAGAATTAAGGCTAAATAGTAAAAATCAGCTAAGGGATCTAATTTGAATTCACCAACATACATAGTTTCAATATCTTCTAAATAATCTAAAAATCTATCAGCATATTTATAGCTTTTACAAATTAATTTCTAGAATAACTTTCTATTTGAATCAATTCATTGGTTAGTTACACTAGTCAAAATAACCCATTTTTTCACTTTTCTAAAGTAGCTGAAATATAGTCTAATTTCTGTTGATTATTGCCAAAAAAATCAGCATTTTTAGTTATAGCTGATGTTGTCCATTTCTATGCCACATAAAAAACCATTTGAAATTAATGATTGGTATTATTTGATATATCATTAGGCAAAATAATACAATTTGTTACATTTTAAAATATCGAAAGTTGACCAAAATAAAGTCTAATTCTACTAATCATTACCAAAAAATCAGTATTTTGAATAAATAGAAAATTAGCTATTAATTGGTATTTATATTAAAATTGGTTAAAATTCAGCATAAATCAACTTAAAATCAGTCAACAATCAGCAAAAATCAATTTATAAAATCAAAACTAATAAATCTCATTTTTCTTTATTTATGATTTATAATTTTATTTTATTATTACATTAAAAAGAATATATATTGTATTATATTTTATTCAATAAATATATATTTAATTTTTAAAGATAAGAAAAAATAAAGAAATCAGTTAGAAAACCCACTAAAAACTATTTTTGAAAGGCTTATCTTAATGTATTTCTAAAGAAAATAAAGAAAAAATAAAGAAAACAATTAGAAATCCACTAAAACTACCTTTGAAAAGCTTAACTTAATTCTTAAAGAAAGTAAAAAAAAATAAAAAAAAAAGGTTAAAAACCATTCAAAAGTACCTTCTAAAAGGCTTACCTTAGCTTTAAAAAGAGAAATTTTCTAAAGAAAAACGGAAAAAGGGTTAAAAAACCATCTAAAAGTCACCTCTAAAAGGCTTATCTTAGTTTCAAAAAGAGAAATTTCCTAAAAAAACAAAGAAAATAAAGAAAAAAGAGTTAAAAACTCTAAAAGTCACTTCTGATTTGCTTACCTTAATTCCTAAAATAAGAATTTCCTAAAAACAAGAAAAAAGAAAGGAAAATATTACAAAAGTTAATTCTGATTTATTTACCTTAATCCAAAATAAGAATTTCCTAAAAAACAAGAAAAAAGAAAAGAAAAAGTTAAATTTCTGCCCAAAAATCGCTTCACTAGAAAAAAAGAAAAAAGAAAAAAGAAAAAAATTTTATTCAGAATATTCTAAAAGTTTATCAGTTTTATAATACTCCAAACAGATGATTTTGCATTATCCAATTGAAATGATATAGAAAATCGTTCTAAAGGAATGATAAAATATTATTCTAAAGAAACGATAAAGTATCATTTTAATAGAACAATAACAAATATCATTCTAAAGGAATAATGATAAAATCATTTTGAAAGAACAATAAAAAATATCATTCTTATAAAATAATAATTGAATCATTCAAAAAAAATATTTTTCAGAATGATGATGCATCATTTTTTTAGAGACAATTTTTATCATCTCTTTGGAAATGATTGTTTGTTCCTTTAGAGACGATTTCTATTATTCCTTTGAAAATGAATATATTGTTCCTTTGGAAACAATTTCTATCATCTTTTTGAAATGATTACTCTCAAAATATTTTTATAATTTTCACAAAAATTGGCTTAATAGATTTCGACTAGTAAGATACAATTGATTTGTTATCAAATCTTGAGTCTAACTAAAATTTTGCTGAATATTATAACTGAAAAGTCTTAATGCTAAAATGTTTATGAAAGGTGTTAGTATTGAAAGAAATGGTTTTGACTAGTGTTATTATATTAAGTACTATTTTTTGCATCATGTCTATAATATTAATATAAAAAGATAAATTATCTCTAAGGTTCCTCAAAATTGAATTAAATCAAATATTTAAGCAATTTAAATTTGATTTGATTTTTTCAAATTGAATCAAATCAAATCAAACTCAAATATTTTATCAAATCAATTTGAATCAATTTGAATTTGATTGAATCAAATCAAATTAAATCAAATATTTGATCGAATCAAATTAAATTAAATATAATAATTTTTACAATGATATATTAAAATAAAGTTATTCTAAAATTTTAATTAAGAAAATTATTAGTAATTGCATTAAAAAATTTCAAAAATAACTTTTATAAAGTAAGTTTAGTAATAGATGAATTTTTACTATTAAAATTAGTAAAATAATTTTACAGTCTTGGTTTTACTAAGAAACTTAGTAATAACTGCCATTGTGATTTCAGTTTTACTAAGAAAATTTAGTAATAACTGCTATCGTGATTTTGGTTTGATTAAAAAAACTTAGTAATAATTATCATTTCAGCTTCATAATTATTTTATTAATAAAAAACTATCTCTGAAGTTGCGAACGTGTTTTTTTACTAGATTTCTTAGTAAAAAAAGTCTTCAAAGCTGTGAAGGTATTTTTTGCTATGTTTTCTTAGTAAAATAACATCTCTGAAGTTGCAGAGGCATTTTTACTATATTTTTCTAGTAAAATAACATTTCTAAAGTTATAAAGGCATTTTTACTATATTTTTTTAGTAAAAAAAGGCATTTTCAAAGTCACAGAAATGCTTTTTACTATAGTTTTCTTAGTAAAAGCTACACTAAAGCTTTGGAGATGGCTTTACTATTAATTCGAATCAAATCAAATATTTGAATACTTGATTTAAATTTGATCAAATTGAATCAAACATTAATTTGAATTTGATCAAATAAATCATTCTTTGATTTGAATTTGATCAAATCAAATCAAATATTCAAATATCAAATTGAATTGCAGAATCCTATTTATTTCATTATAATACTGATTAATTTAAATACATATTTTATTATGTAATTAAAAGTGAAAAAGAGTTTTATATCCTAAAATACTTTAATAGTTTATCTTATTTACGTATATATCAAGAGGAATAGTATTTTTTGTAAAAATAAATGCTGACTCTTTACAGAATATTATAGGTACTTAAAATTATATGAAAAGAATATGAAAAAAGTACCTATTAGTGTTTGTGAATGTTATATTGATCCTTTACAGGATATTGCTTTGATTATTTAGGTAGAATTCATTCACTAATTTATTGAATAAGAAAGAAGTATGAATCTGAGAGCTTTTAACTAATAAAGATCTTTGAATAGTCTACCAGAAAGTAAGTAAAAAAAATATTATGTTATTTACATTATTAAGTTAAATAGTACTATTTTTTAATATATAAATAAAGCATTTCTGAAATAGAAGCAATAGAAGCTTCTTCAAAAATATTATATAAAATAATAAAAAAAACTACTAATTCAAAGTATATATGATCCAATTCTATAAAACTCAGTATTATATTCACACTACTTTTACAACAAATTTGCCTATACAATATCAAATAAGTCTTAAATATCTTTTATAATTAGTATAGTATTCATATTAGAACGAGAAGTATCTTTGGTTTATTTTTTTTAAAAGATTTTTCATTAATAATTTATCCGGTAAAAGTTTATTATATTTATACTAAGTATTTTTCCCATTTTCCTAATAAATTTTCTTTCCTTGTTTGTATGGAGATAACTCAGAAAAATCATTATTATTGAATAATCCAACTAAATGATAATATCTGCTATGGTTATCCATAATCTTAAATTTTATACTATAAGTTATATGCAATGCTGAATTTAGTAAACAAGTTTCACTTGAATTGTTTTTAATTCTGATTTTTTTAGTACTATATGATGCATTCGTATTATCAAATACTCAAGCCATTTATTATTTTTTCTAATTAACTTCATTAAAAGAGTTAGTAACAAGTCTTTTAATATATAAACTATACATTGATCTCTACTATCTGGAATTAAAAGATATAGAGTTATAAAAAAATATTGAATTTGCAATACTACTAAAAATTTATGGATTTTTGATAACTTTAATTATTTTAGTTTTCTATTATCACTATCTTATAAATACTCAATTAATGCAGTATTAATAATAATAAGGTATAAGAAAATTACTGCATGCTATGAATTATGTATATAGGTTCTAATACTTGATAAATTTAAAAGATAAAAATATTTTCAATTACTGCAACATATCTAGATAGCAAAGTTTTGATATTTCTTAAGTTAAATATTGATATATTATTTTTAGAAGGGAAAATAACATTTATTATAGCTTGAAAAATATTTGAGTATTCTAGATCCTGGCAAAAATATCAAATCTAGTCTCTTATATTGATAGTTTTATAATGTTAGATTCCTTATGATTAGCTATGATAATACTATTTATTTTTAATAAATTCTTAAGTCTATACATTTTAAAGGTAAAGTATATGGATTATTACATACAAAAATCAGGTTTTGATCATATAATTTATATAGTTCTGCATGATTTTCATACATATTAACCCATATAACATCATCATATTTATGGTAAAAATTATGTAATATGGATTTTTGAAAAAGATTTATAATATAAGTTTATGTAATATTGTGAAATACAGATAATTTTATTTTATTTGACTTAAGCTATTCAATGATATATTTATTGTTAATAAGGTAACCTAAAAAAGTAGGTTTAATTACTGCTTAAAGTTATTAATCCTAACTTTATAATTGTGAATTTTTATATGTGATATAGTTATATTCATGAAAATCAAAAAATATATAAAAATCTTCATTCTATAAGTCAAAAACTATGTTTTGAATAATAAAATTTAGTTATTTTATTCTTGTAAAAAAAAAAGATACTTATAAAATATATATATACATAGAATTAGATGTATCTTGATAGTACTAAAATCTTTCTTCTAATAATAAATATCAGGTTTTTTGCGACAAAATATAATACATTTTATATTAATACTTCATAACTCTGATAAGTTGTGAACATACATGAACAATTTTAAGATATAATGATTAGTTTTCAAATAGAATATTATCAAATTAAAATAGATAATAAAAGAACTTAGATATTACTTTTACCTAGCTATATACTTTACACTGCTTTTAGAGTAATATTGTTAAACTTTTTATCAAATATTTCAATTAACAACTATTATTTTCTTGGGTTTATTTTAGAATAGATAAAGATAATTTTACTATTTCTATAGCATTAGATTCTCAGTCTGATCATTTTCAAAAGTCTTATAAAATATATCAATTTCAGTAGTAGATTATTAATTTCTTCTATAATAGGTATTAATACTTCATCTATTATCAGAATATTAAAAGATGCAGTATACAAAATATATCATGAACTATATTCTGAATTGCAAGTTTTTATATAAAAAATGACAAAAAAAATAGTTAGAGTAATTAAAAAAAAGGAAAATGCTTTCTATTAGAATTATAATCAACTTCAACAGGTAGATTAGTTTGTGAAGATATGGGACCTTTCCTGAAAATTATATTTGATATATAAAAGCAAAATTGATTTTTTCTAGCAGTTTCTTCCCTTTCTATTGCAAAGGTCTAATTAGTAATATGAACTCAATAAGAAGTGAAAGTTTTTATATAGTATTGTCTAAGTACAAACATATAAAAAATAAACTATATAATGTTAATTTGCAAATTAAATAACTAAAAATATTAGTATTATAACAACCTTATGAATAAATAAAACTTATCAATAAAAAATTAAATATTTCAATAACAAGATTCTTTATAAAAGTACAGTCAACTCTTTCTACAACGAATTTTGATATAACGAATTTTACAATACGACAGATTTTCAGTGTCGGACAGATTTTTAAATATAAAAAAACCCTTACTATATTGAATTTAGTAATTAAAAATTTGTACTACGTTTAATGAATTAAAGTCAGAAAAATTTATATATAAAATAACTCTTTTTATAACGAATTTTCTCTATAACAAATTTTTTTTTGATACAACAAAGTTTTACTTAAAATGAATTTTACTAGATTTATGTATATAAAATTATGTCATTTTTAAATGAATTTAAAAAATGAATAAATATTTGCGTTACGCATTATCTTATGTTTTATATTTTTTTTTTTACATATTTTATTTTTTTATGTGTTTTTTTTTTTACATAATACCAATAATGCCAAAAGTAAACTCAAAGAAACAACTTAATCAAACTACTAATAAACAAGATGAACATTTAAAAAAAAACAAAAGTCTCTTACAGCTGCATAAAAAAAAGAACTTTGTTTGAAAAAAATATCATCACTTTTTTTAAAACAAAAAGACTTGGCTAATGAATATGACATTAGTGAAGGCATGGTAAGTGACATTTTAAAGAAGAAAGACCGTTGGCTTTCTGTGGATACCAATTCATACCAAGCCAATTTG
>CAMKVN010003124.1:0-11342 GCA_946474995.1 Funneliformis geosporum
ATTCACATGATGATCATTTGCAGATCACTTTACTGCGTCACATTTCTAATTTTCTAAAGATCATTTGGGTTACAATGAATAACTTGAATAATATTTATTTGAATAACTACTATAAGATCATCATTATAATTACTAACTTTAAAAAACTTTAATATTATACTAATCTTAAATGCAAATATGCATTATATATAATAAACTTTTAATTTTTTTCTGTTAAACCCTTTTTTTTTCTTCATTTATTAAAACAAAATATCAATTATATTTATCATCTATTGAAAACAAAAAGTATAAAAAATACAAGCAAAAGTTTTTTTTTTAAAAAATTTTCTTAGCAAATAGTTGACAAGTATAATAAATATTGTTATGCTTGTTATCCGTCTTACACTTTTACAATAAAATAGTTTTTTACATATTGCAAAAAAATTTTTTTATAAATCAAAAAAAATTGTTTTCTTTATTACTATTTTACGTTCATCATCTGTTTCTGTAATTTATAATAAATTTTACAATTCTGAATCTGGATATGATAATTCAAATTTAACCAATTATAAATTTAAACTCCAATTTTTTTTGTTTTCACATTCATATTTTTTCTTATATATATCAACTATAATAATATAACAACTAATAATAAAGAAGAAATTACTATATTAGATAATATAGAAGTTATTATTAATAATAATAAAAATGAAGTAGAAATAAAAGTTGTAGACTTAACTTCTAATACAGGTTGTAATAAAAAAAATAATATTTTTGAACTTATAGAAACAATGAATATAATTTCAAAGATTCAGAAAATTCTTTATAACTCAATGTTTAATTATTGGAAAAATATTAACGAAGTTGGAATATTTGCATGTCTTCTTGATCCACATTTTAAAAGCTTCAATTTGTAAAATAAAGAATAAGAGATCAAGTAATTGATAAGCTTAAAGATTTGTATAAAGATGCCTGACTTGATAATTACCAAAATCCAATTACTAATACAAATCATATGACTTCAATTGCAGAAAATACTTCAACTAAATGAAAATCAATTTTGAATGTGATTTATGCATCTTCTAATAAACTTGTAAATAGTATAGAAGAAATTAATAATTAAATGAAGTAGGTAAAGAAATAAATTCATAAAAAAGATTTCTGATTTTAGCTTCAATTGTATATAAATATTTATGTATATGTATAACATCAGTTCCTTTAAAAGACTATTTTCAGATATTAGAAATAATATTACTAATAATTGAACAAATTTTGATCCTGATTTAGTAGAAAAAATGCTTTTTTTAAAAAGAAATATTAATGTTTTAAGTGATATTTTCTCTTTACTTTAATTTCAATTACAATGTATTGTAAATAGGATATTCAAAGAATAAATATAAAATTATAACTTTAATTTCAATTCTAATAATAAATTTTAAATTTGTTTTTTAATTTGTATTTGAAATATTAAATTTATTAAATATGTATGATAAAATAAGTATACAGTTAAACCTCACTATAACGAATTTCTATATTCTGAATTTTTTGTTATTGTGAATTTCATGTAATTTCAAATTTTATTAAATAAATAATTAAATATAACAAATTTTTATAATCAAACTTACTATTATGTATAATGAATTAAAAATCTTGTATCAAGTATAATAAATAAGACTTTGTTAATGAAGTTTTTTATATAACAAATTTTATATTAAATTTAAGAGATATAGCAAATTTTTCTTGTATTACTATTAAAGAAAATATTACATTATAAATTTTAATAAAGTATAAATTAATAATTTAAATATTCATAAGAATATAATAAAAATATGTAAAATTATTTAATAAATTTTTATAGGGATTAATTAGTGTTGAACCTTAGATTAATTAGTGTCAAACCTAGGATTAATCAGCGTTGAATCAGTAATGATTAATTAGTTGATTCAATTCATTTAATTTCTATAATTCAAATTTGATATTGCTAAAATTTTCAATTGCAAAATTGCAAAACTGCATAAATTTAAAATTACAAAAATTTTTAATTGCGAAAAATATATACACAATTATAATATTTATTGTTATTTATTACTATTATTTATTTGAGATATTTTAAATAAATAAGAACGCGTTTGTCAAAACAAATGAAAAACTATATAATAAAGCTGAATTTGTAAAGGTAATGATTAGGTGTAGTTAAGGTTGTTAGACGAAATTCAGAATTTAGACAGACGTCTAAATAGTAAAGTTAAAACTTTATTAAAACCTTATTAAAAAATCTGCGAAATTCAGAAAAAGGTAAAATTATATTAAAGCTTATAAAAATGATGAAATTATATCAAATACTTAGTAAAAATTTAGTGAAACTAAAGGTTTAAATGTTTAGCCAAATCCAAAATGAGTTTAGACAAGCAACCTTAGGTATAGTAGTAAAATATAAGTATTTTTTTACGCAATTTTCATGAAATTCAAAGATACTTTGTCTTTAATAAATCTAACTTAATTTTTATTCATTTATTATATTTAAATATTAGTTAGAAAGAGAATAAAATTTTGGATAATATAGTTTATTATTATTTTAAAATTATTATTTGATTTATTTTTTTTTTTTTAAAGACGCGGTGAAGCTTTTATTTATTAAAAATTCAGATTCAAATTATAAAATAAAAAGAAAATCCCAAGATGGGTACACAAGTAGAAAGAAATAAAGTAAAAGCTGCTTAGCATTCCTCAAAGGGTAGACCAACTCCAACTAAACCAACCAGTTGTCTCATCACGTTCAAATTCAACTACTTAGAGGAGAAAAATCAGTACATAACAAATGAAAAGAAAAAACATTTAAGACAACTAGTTTTCACTGTGCTAAAAAGAGGTCAGGATTTGCTGTGAATAAATGAGTTAAAAAAAAGAGTCAGATGGTTCATATTATTATCAATGATAGATGTATTAGGCAAATAAGAGAGATTGGAACTATTATATGATTTACTACGCTTTTTTTTGTTTGTGATATTAAAGGTGAGTTCTTTAGCAATAGTCAAAGTACATCTGGATTTCCAAATAAGAAGGATTGTCTGATCAATAATAAGGTTATAGAAGGAAGATAAAATAGTTAGAGATTTTTTTTGGCATTTGGTAAAATCATTAATAAGATGGTAAAATTGAGAAGGAACAATTCCTTTTAGAAAGTTGATAAAATTGAAAGAGGAAGAGGGAGATAAAGATAAATCTTAGTATAGATGTGAGATGTCGAATATTGATAGTAAGTTTAATATCCATTATCAGCTAGAGGTATGAATATAAAGTTGATCTTTTAGAGTTTGAATACCCTTGCTGATAATATTATTGATGATAGAATGGACTTCAGGGCAGGTCCAGATATGAGTGAAAGTTTCATCATAGGAATTACAACGACAACATTTTCAAGTAGAATCATATAGATCAGGAGATGTAAGCTTGAGAAATTCGAGAGTGAGTAGTTGCTCGAGTAGGAGTTGGTATCTTCGTTTGTGATAAAAAGACTCTTTAAAAGAAGTTGTATTGTTTGAGCTGTGATTGATAAGATTGAAAGTGCAGAGCCAATTAACTTGTTTGTTTTTATAGTAATTATTTCTTTGAAGATCATAGTAATTTGTAAAGGATTTGAAATTAATATAATCTTTGAAAAAGGATCGGATTTCTTTGTTAATAGGATTATCTTGAAAGGTAGGAACGAAAGAAAAAAAGGGGACATAAGAGAAAAAGATAGAGATTGGAGAATCATGGAGAGCGAATTTAGCTAAATGATCAACTTTTTCATTATAAGGATTACCAAAATGTGCTTTAACTTTTACCAAGGATAATGTGATCTGTTTTTGTTTGATGATTTTGAATATGTAATACCAATATATATAAAAGAAAGTTTTAAATAGTAAGGACAAATAAAAACAAATATTGTTTTGCGAAATTTTATTATAAGCAAGAATCATTGATAAGCTATCAGTATTAATTTTAACAGTAGAATCAAAAGGGTAAACAAAAAGAGTCATAAGAAGAGCGAAAATTTCAGCGTTAATAGAGTTGACCCAAAGAGGAGGTAAAGCAGTAGCAAAACTAATATCTAGAGAATCATGCACTAGAACAAAAGCGAAACTAATCAAAGTACGTATAGGTAACGGAATGAACTGATAAGAACCATCAGTGTAGAATTTCAAAATCAATTCATTGAATAAAGAAACTCTATGGTTATTAAGGGTGGTGATACATTCGTCAGAAATAAATAAACTTTCTATAGTGAGGATACCAGTATCTAAATTTAAATGATGTTAACCCTACGCTCAACCGTTGAACTTAGGGTAACAATGACTTGATAACAGGGAATAATATGTGTAATTAATTTAAGATTACTATGAAATAAGTCCTATCACGATCAACCTTTAAGTTTATCACTTGGTAAATATTGTAACATGAGTTTTAACTTTATAACTTTATAACTTTATAACAAAGATAAACACTTTTAGATACGTTGAAGGGTTTTGTGTAGATTATTGTGTAGAAAAAGATTCCTTTTATTGTATATTTGTATGCTTAGAGATCCTTAACTCTTGGATTCTAAAACTTGAACTTGCACTCTTGAGTTGTTCTTTTACAAGAGCAACTTTCTATCCTATTTATACAAAATTACAATTATAAGAAAACTATAACTAACGCTAATTTATAAATAATAGTTAATATAATTAATAAAGATAAAATACATAATAAAGAGAAAGATAATAAATAAGATAATAAATATAAATAAGTTGAAGAAGTTGACTATATTGAAAATGTTGTAAATATTGTCAAAGTTAATTATGCTAATTAATGTAGATCTTTATAGCGCAGTAATTTTGACGAGGTCCAGTATCAATGGGCAGGTAGAATGTTTGGAGTGAAAATGAAATGAATCATTTTGAATCTAGCTACAGCTTGATCCATTAAAGGTCACAAAGATCTTTTAGGAACATGTAGGTTTTTAGCATTGCTTTGAACCAATGGAGAGATAGCAATCGGGTTAGGGAACAACAGATCAATGAAACAAGCATAAGGCAACTTTTAAATTTCAGTTTAATGTTGATCTTTTTTCTGGATTTGTTAAAAGAGCAGCTAGAACATGATATTAAAACATCATTTCTTTTTGATGGAAAACGCGGATTATTTGTTGAGTTATTTAAGGTAAAATGTTGAAAGAAACAAGGTGGAGCTGGAGATTCCAATTTAATTACTTTTCCAAAGATAGATGATCCAGGAATTGGAAATTTATAAATGTTATAATTAGAAGGAGTCCAGATATTGGCCCATCCTGTATTCCATTTGACGTTCTCGATTGAAGTTGATATTAAATAATCGTCAAATACTTGGGGCTCAAAAAAAATTCCGGTTTGAGATGATTTGAAAAAACAGAATTCGTTAAAACTATATTTTGTAATAATTTGAACCAAAGTGGAGTGATACCATTGAAATTAGCTGAGGAGAAAGATTGAAGCTAAATGTCATGATAATTGAGAAGAAATCTGCCAGTAGCAACTACTTGGGAGAGGAACATGATGTTTTTTGATCTAATATTACTAATGTCATTAGTGTTCTAAGGCATAAGTGTGTTGAGAGGAACAGAGCCACCTGAGATTCGAAAGAGAGCAATCATTTTTGAAGAATTAATAAAGGAGAAGTTAGAGTCATGGTAGGTGGTGATAAAGTTTGAAAAAAAATTCTTATGTCTATAATGCTTCTGTGACTTAGGCCAGCAGACCAAAGAATTATCATGTAACCAAAATCTTTGTTATAGCTGTTTGAGTCAAATGAGTACAGATAAGCCAAGGATTGTATTATCAGGAGAGGAGTTAATAATGTTAATAAATTGTTGAATTTTTGAAGTTTGAGAGACAGATGATAGATTGTTAAACCCGTATGCCAGTTTGTTATATATGATCAAATTTGGTGTGCTATGTCTAAGTCCTAACTTGTTTTTAAGTAATTTCCTCATAGGTTTATATAAGAGGTCACATTTGAGTTTAGAAAGAATAGTCAATCTCGATCTATATTCCAGACGAGGTATGAGAACCATGTTGTTCAAATAATGCAATTGCTTATCGGTAAGAGATTTGAAACAGAGCTTGTCTCTAAAAGATGCAATTTCTAAGGAAATTTGGTTTTATATAAAGGATTTGTTGTAACGAGCTGAGATCTAAACACCTAAATAGCGAGTTGAGTTCATAGGTGAAATAGTTTGATATTCGAATGAAGTGTTACTATAGGAACATCTGAATAAGATCGATTCAGTATTAGTGTAATCAGTGATCAAGTATGATTTATCAAGATTGACTTTCATAGAGTTCAGCTCATAGAAGGTCTGGGCGGTATTTAGGATACTAGTCATTTGATCGTAACTGTCAGCAATCCATATCGTATCATCTATAAAAGCCAGGACAGGAATAGTAACGTTAAGTGATTTTGTTGTAAAGTCATTGAGGTCAGGATGCCAAGTCGTTGTCATGTTAAAACCAAGTCCAAACTTTTTTATACTGTCAAAAAGAGGATCATAATATATGACTTAAAGTAGCGGTGAAATAACTTCGCCTTGATCAATACCGACTAGGACATTATAAGGATCAGTAAGGCCGAAATCAGTGAAAATCTTATTGGTCCGATTGAGAAAGAGTCTAATAATCAAGTTGATCAGAGTGTCTGGAAATTTTAGATGAGCCAGGGCTTTTTTTAACATGAAAATATTTACTCAATCATAAGCCTTTGACATGTCTTGAAACAGGATGTGTAAATCTTATTTGTAAAAAAGATCAGTTTCTTTGTTAAGACAGTGATATTCAAGGAGATTGTTAATTATGTGAAGGGGTTTCAAAATAGATTGATGCGGAAGGCCTGCAAAATTTAATCCTGACAAAGCACTAGTTTTAATCAGGACTTTTTGTAATCTAGCATTTAAGATCTTTGTGAATGCTTTTCGAACAATTTCTAAAAGAGTAATCAGTTTGGTGTTATTGAGATCACAGTTCCATAGTTTCAGTTTCATTATGGGATATACATAGGCCAGATTCTATTGTCGTAAAATAAGACCCGATATGAAGCAAGTGCAAATAATTTTATACAAAATTTGTTAGCGAGTGGACCCAATTTTTTTAGCAACTCATTAGAAATATTGGAAGGACTGGGAGCTTTGTCGTTAGGTAAGTGATTGATAACAAGCAGCCATTCATTGTAACTAGGAGCGTCAAGAACATGATCATATTCGTCAACATTAATGGTTGAAAGAGGTTGGTAGAATGATTCCCATTAAGACTAGGAATTGGAAAAATGAGACAAGTTAGAATCAGTAATATCTAGGTTTTGGACATCAGCACAGTTTGAAAATGTCGAACAGTGGTCTCTTTTATTAATGTTGGGTTTAATTCTAAATAAGGATTGATATCAGGTTCATTGATCATAACTCTGTTGAGGATAATAGTTTTCCTTGATCTTTCGAGATAGGAATCAATCATTTTCGAAGGAACATCTTTGTAGTTATCAATTCGTTGTAATATATGTTCTTTGATTCGATCATTAGTTTCTTATTTGGATACAATTTTCAATTTACATTCCAATAGTTTGATAATAGAAGCTTTTAAATCTACAAAATATGCTTTAAGATTTTTTTGATAATAGAAAAAGTCAATCGAAGCTGATGAGATCCTGTGTTCATTAGCAACGGATAGAACGTATTGATGCTCCTCATATTTGATACTAAAAATATAGGATGAAAACACAGGAGCGGCATCTTCTTTATCCATGAACATTTTAGTTCTGTGATATAGTTTGTACAGTTTTTTAATCTGCCTGTGAATTGCGGAATTATTATAACTAAATAGGAACTTATGTTAAACAGTAGAAGTAGATTTGGGAATATGCTTGTTAGCAGCACATAAGATCGATTATGCAAAGAATTCCCATGCTTAATTAAGAATTGATTGAGAGAAACTTAAAGTGTTAATATCACAATTGTGAAAATTCTTTGATTCCTTAATGAGCTTATCAAGTTTATCTGAAAAAAAGTCCCAATGTAAATGTGCAGTTTTTTCAAAATTGTAAGAAGTCTGTGTGGTTTTGTGTTGTTTTCTGTATACATTAGAAGAGTTGTTGAAGATATTATTTTTGTAGAAGGTAATGTGAAGAAGAAGATGATTGGATTCGTAAATTGTGCTAGAGGAGTTGAAGATTTTGAAGGAAGTGAGATCATGAGAAAGAGATAGAGAGGTGAAAATGTAATCAATATGAGTATGAGTTTTCTTGAGGAAGTGAAGGTATGGGGAAGTTGTATGGAAATGTCGGAAATTAATGAAGCAGTGTGTACAAAATTTAAATTAGTTATTTTGTCAATAAAGGATCTATGCATTCGATTACTTTTAGAATTTTTATGTTTGTTCTGGATCTTATAGAAATCGATATTAAAGTCACCCATCAATACTATGTGAAAAGATTTGGATTATACTTCAAGAATAATATTAATAACTAAATTTTCGAGTTTCGTTCTAAAGGCTAGTTGGTCTTGATCATTAGTATTAGCGGGGAGATAAATTTGGATAATCCTTAATTTGATTTTGTTTTTGAATTGGAGATCAATATAAGCAATTCTATCGAATAAGAATTTTTGAAAAACTATATGGTCATGAAGATAGGATCTAATAATAAAACCAACATCTTGGTAATTGGATTGGGTATTGTCTAAAGATGGGAACTGTAATTAATATGTTACAACTTTTAATGTTACAACTTACGTTGCAATTAGTTTTAACCTATATATATTGCAACTTATAATGTTGCAACATATGTTGCAACTAATTTTAGCTTATGTTGCAACATTTTGTAAATTTGAAATCAATTGCTGTACCATCTTTAGTATTGTCAGATGAAAAAATAAATTTATACGGATTATTATAAAACTTTTTTGACCGGTATAGGGCTTGTGTAGCATTAAGATGGGTTTTGTTTAAACCTAAAATATCTAAATTATAAGAAATGAAGAATTGTACGATTTGGGTCATCTTATCGTCAGAAACGTAACTTCTGACATTGTGGGTAGTAATTGAAAAAAATTAGGATCATTAAATTGAAAATAAAAACTGTTGTTAGTTAAAAATTTTTCATTAATGTTTAAATAGCTTTTGGAACACCATTTGGGATGCTACTTTGGTATACACTCATAAATCATTAGGAGAAAGAGTTTGGGTGAGAGCGCGTAAAATGAACGAAATTGAATGAATTTCGGATTTAATATCGTTAACTGAAGATTCAACTGAGTCAATTCTTTGTAAATGGATCATTTGGGGGTGAGAAATGTTGATCGAAGAGTTTAAGGAAGATGAAGCTTCATTAGTATCAGCCTAAACGGAAGAAGTAACAGGAGTTATTTCCATTTTTTCTTCTCCGTTGTGAAGAGGAATTCGTATTTCAGATCATCAATTTGTTTTGGATCATATTTGATGTAGTGCATATATTTGAGTCAATTCAAACGAAAGTTAATGTCCTTCTGGATTTGCTCATGTTTGGTAATGTAATTTTTAAGAGAGATTATTTCATCATCAATGAGAATGAGTTTGTTTTCGATAATATCCAATTTCTCTTGAATGAATTTAAAAGCGTCGGTAGTATTTGGAGGTATTTTTTTGGGTAGACCATTATTGTTGTTCTTATTATCATTAAAATGACTGTCATTATGTGAACCATTTTTTTTGTTCTGTAAAACTTGGGAAAAAGATTTGTAAAAACCTGGATTAGATGATTGAAAGGATCTCGATGGTCTATACTGCTCTGGCTTGAAATAATCATATAGAGGTTTGTAAGGATTAGCAGGTTTATGATTAGTACAATCTTTTAGTTCATGGTCTCGGGCATCACAAATTCTGCAATATTTTTTAGATGGTACCATCCAGTAAACTACCTTGCCCTTAAATTTCTGGGATTGATTAGCAGCAGAGATGAGATTATCATTGTTGGCGAAGTTGACGAAAGCATATAGTCGAAGACAGTATTGCTGGTCATGTAGGATGAAACAAGATTTGGCTTTGATATGAACGAGAAAATCGATTAGTTGTCTCTGATTAGTATTATAGGGTAATCCAGTAAGTTTCAGTTCGAATTGTTGTCTGAGAGCAATTTGTGAAGGATCGAGATCGGTCGGTTCAACTCTTAAAAAGTTTTCCAAGAAGGAAACTAACCACACTTGATCATAAAATTGTTTGATGGATTTAGGATCTTCAAATACAATAAAGGCGATTTGCCAGGGTCTTTTGATAATCATGGAGAAACGAGAGATCTTTCCGTATTTGGTAAAGTAATTTTGTACTACATCTGATTTGGTAAAAAGCAGAATATCAGAGACTTTGATCATCCTGCTTTTTTCGGCATCTTGTCATTGTTGTTTCACAGCGGGATTGATGATAGTAAAAATAGGATTATGTTGTGTTTCTTACGTTTTTGTGAGAGCATATTTTAAGGAGTCCATCGATTCAAAATAAACAAAGAATTTTCTAAATTTGGAAATGTATGTTGAGCCTTGATACCTATCGAAATGGATAAACAAGGAGTTAATAAAAGTGCGCTTTTCAGCTACAGATTTTCCCTTGACGTCAGAGGCATTATCGGTTGTGTAGAAATGCGTGGGAGCAGTGATTATATTGAAAGAGATATTTTTTGGTTTTTGGTCACGTGGTTTTTCTGTTTCTTCAACTTCATCAGACCATGATTGTCGTTGTTTGCCTTTGTTAGTTGGGAGGAGAATGTATTTGAAACCAGTATCATCGAATATATTATCTTCATTAAAGTTTGCGTGCATAGAGTCATTGGTAGTTAGTTTCAGTAGTAGTGTAGGAGCAGTGTTAATAATGGTATCTGAAGATGTATCAACATCTATTTTAAGAGGTAGATAGGTGGTGAAGTCATATTAGAAGGAATATCATTGCTGAGGATTATGTTTTCAATAATGTTATGAATATCTGTAGTTGTTTCTTGGTCGTTGGATAGTGGGGTCGTTTTTTGCTTTTTTAAAGTAGAAATCATTTTGTCATTTTTAAGTGTTTGAGAAATAGAGCTGGAAGTTTCACTGTCATTAGAGGAGTTGGTTCGTTTGTTTTTATTGTTAGTTCTTTGATTTTTCTTTGCTAAAGTTGAATAGGTAATGAGCATTATTTTTATTATCGATTTTTTTCGTTTGTTTTTGAGAAATTTGGGAAGGAGTTTTTTTTTTCCTTTATTATTTGATTTATTTTTTTTTTTTTTTTTTTTAAAGACGCGGTGAAGCTTTTATTTATTAAAAATTCAAATTCAAATTATAAAATAAGAAGAAAATCCCAAGACGGGTACAAAAG
>CAMKVN010003125.1:0-11341 GCA_946474995.1 Funneliformis geosporum
ATTATTAAAAAATTTAATTAATAGTATATAAATTAAAATTATCTTTAAATTCTTTAAGACCAATTAGGACCTATTAGAACTTTTAATAACTCTAATTGTAATTGAAGATTAAGTTTAATATTATTTAACTATAAATAAAATAATTTCCATTTTTCAATATGGTTTGTGATGTTTTTTTAATAATATATAGTTTTTTATAAACCATTGAATAAATTTAATATGAACTGAATATCATTTAAAATATTATTTTGCTATCTTTAATTCATATAACCATCTTTGTTTAATAAGTTTTTGATAATTTTTTAAATCATAATCTAAAATTTTTTTATAAAGTTAATATATTAATTCTGCTTTCATATTTAAAGAATTATCCTTATTATTTTTATTATATTCATTATGAAAATAAAAAGCTAAATTAATAAGATTATATAGATATTTTTTTAATGATAATCCTAATTAAGAACAAAATTAAAGGTTTAGATATTTAGCCAAATACAAAATGAGTTTAAATAAGCAACCTTAATCCTGATGGTAAATCAAGTTTTCCAAATACTATATTTTCAAAATTCATTAATACAATTTGAGTAGCATGTAATTCATAAGAAATATAAAAAGAATTAGCATTTGTTATTAAATTAAAATGTGTTATTACACCTTTTTTTTCTGCTGGTATATATGCTGTATTATCTGTAAGCAAAAAATAATATAATTGTAAATCTAATTAATTTTCATAATAAGCATTTAAAATAACTATTGTGATATTTTTCTATTACAATGAATCATAACTTCTATTTTAATAACAGTTATTATTGATCTATTTTTTTCTTGATTTTAATATGCAGTGCAAATAATTAATATTTTTTTCAAATACTTTCATCTACCATTATTCCATATTTATAAAATTGTAAATTTATATTATTTGGTCAATTTTCTATAAGATTTATTTGAGCAATTTCTTTGTTTCATTTTGCTAATATATTAGCAGAAATCTATTTAGTAGATATTTCTTTAGTTAAGAATGTATGTATGTATATATAACTTTAGTATTTTCAATAGTTGAATTAATAGAATTATGACTTATATTGCTAATTTCAGTTGATAATTTTACAAATTGAGGAATATATTCTTTCTTATTTAGCTTAAATAATTTTTTAACTAATTTTTGAAATTGTTTTGATGTTTTTTTTTTTGCTTTTTAAATAGAAGAATGTATTTTTGAAATTTGTTTAACTTTAAAAGTATTAGCCTTAGCTACTTTTATATTTTTTGTTTTTTAGAATTCATAGCTACTTTTTTGAGTTGACTATTTTCATTTTTTATAGATTTTGTCTTTTCTTGAATAGCAGTTGGTTGCATTTGATTCTTGTTTATAAAGTCTAGCTTTAATAAAATCATATGCTTTTTTTTTGAAAATAAGGAAATAATATTTCTTCAATATTCCTTCCTTTAGGATATACCATAATATTTAATAGTGAATCTCTTTCTATTTGTGAATCAGATAAATAATCTATAATTTTAATTAATTCTACACATTTTTTGTTAAATATGCTATTATTTTCATTTAAATTTTTAAATGATTAAAAATTTTATTATAAGTTCGATCTTAGTGCCTTTTTGAGAATTATATTCATCATAATTTTTTTGTTGAATTAATTCTTTACAATTTTATGCTTTTTTCAAATGTTTAGCTTGTTTTTTTTAGGACGGGCATTATTAATAAAATCAATTAATATTTTTAGATTTATTGATGATAAACTTTAAAAATCAAACAGAAAAAAATTTAAAAAAATAAAAAAATGTTTTATATATAAAAAAATTTCGTTTTAATGACTTTTAAATGTTTATTTTTTTATTTTTTTCACTTCCTAATTTCGAACATTATTACATCATAAATAATTTTCTTGAGTTATTGTTTTTTTTTTAATTTCCAATTTTAAAAATTCTTGTTCTGTCAAAAGTAGTAGGTGTTAAGATCGGTCAAATAAGGATCGGCATATTGGAGGTTACACGATTAGCAATTTTGACTGATGTCGTACATCCCAATCACATATGGAGTTTCTATTCATTGGAAATATGGAAAATGGTTAGGGTCACAAACTATATTTGCTGATCCAAAGATTTGTGAACTATATTCAATTCACGTGAGTAACCAAAATAAAGAAATACCAATTATCTCCCATTATAAAACAAATAAAAGAAAAAAAGATAATCGATATTTTTTACTCATGCCTCAACATGTTGTCGGATAACAACGAGAGACGTCCTTCAGACGATATCAATGTGACTTCTAATCTGGGCGTTAGCATACCTTCGGACGGAAACGTTCAATCTATAGTTAACGATTCCCTGTCTGATAATGGCCAAACAAATTCTTCAACAACGCCAACAATAACTGGAACTGCGTCTACAAATGGCCATTTCACTATCATTGAATCACGTTCACGTTCATCTTCAGCGTCTAGCATTCAATCTTCGGGTAGTTACTTAGCACAAACAGTACCTGGAGTATATAATCAGTCAGAACAAAAATCTTTAGGGTCAAGTTACTCCTTACAACAAAACGCTACTCCGACCGAAATTGATATTGCTTCGGCAACAATTGAAACTACATCTAAACGACGTCAGTCACCACCTTCTCCTATAAGTACAAATATTGACGGGTTTAGTCCAACTAGTTCAACTGCGGCTTCTTTAACTCGTAGGGACCATATAACTAGTCACACTCACGATCGAAGTAGATCCGCCTCCTTTGATGGAGAAATTGAACCTGCTTCATGGACGCTGGATAGAGTATTAGATTGGCTTGAGGATAATGCTTTTAGTGAATATAAAACGATGTTTATTGGTATCGTATTATTAAATTCTTTTTTTTACTTTTCTAAATGTATTTGATTAATTAATAAATTTATTTATTTATTTTTTTAATGGGAAAATGATTATACTTAGAGAATAATTTATGTGGGGAAAAATTTTTTGCTCTTGGAGATGTTAGAAAAATTAAAAGTTTATTGAAAAATGCTAGTCGTTATAAATTAATAACAGCAATTAGAAAGATCCCCAAACGAGAATCACTATCTAATAAGGTCTTAAATAATTAAAAAAAAAAATTTTTTTTATCATCTTTTTATTAATTCTAATTATAATGATAATTTATTTAGGGTAATCAACCGGATATTCAAAGTCCATCAGGAAACAAATTATCATCATCCAATTCTATAAATGAACAAAATTATCCAACAACTCCGATTATACAATCAGTACCTTCGCCAACAGAACAAAATTCAAAGCAAAAACCTTTAAAATTATCGACAAGTTTTTCTGAATTAAATCCAAAAGGACCTATAACAAGTCCAAAGATAGGTCCAAGAACATCTTCGATTGGTTGGAGTAACAATTCACCAAATTCGACCACAATAATAAAGGAAGTAGATTTACCTAATGAAAATAATGCTACTACGATGAATAATGATGATAAGTGTTCAACATCATTACTTAGAATGATATCAGAATCTCATTTACCTGGATCATCTGAGCAACATAATTTTAATAATAATCCTTCTGTTATACAACAACAACAATCTAGTGTATTATCATCAGAAGATACTAATATAAGTCCTCTTTCTAGTTCAAGAATTAATAAAAGAAGCTATCATGTTAGAACAAATGTATTAGTATGCATTTTATGTATAAAATTTAAAATAATTATTTTATTTATAAATCTTTTTTTTTGACTAATATAATCTTATCCTAACATATTTTATTGATAGAACATTGAAACTGGTGAAGAATCTAATCCTATTGTCGCTCAGCGAAAAAGACTTATAGTAACTAGAGATAATATAAATTTACGCGTGGTTTATTTGAATGATTGGATGGACCCTTCCACAATTAAAAATGAAATTATTTCTCAATTGAGGATTAATGAATGGGAACATTTTACATTACATTTGAATGAAATTGAACAAAGTGAAATAGGTATGTATTTATATATTTATTTGTTTGCAATACTTTAAGCTAAAAAGAGAATTAATTCTTCTTTTTCTGGATTATAGGTCCTATTATAGACGATGAAATATTGATTCAGAAATGTATGAATGCTGATACATTAAATTTATTTGTTAAATTATCAGATACATGTGATGCGCAAAGTCAAAATCAAGGTAAAATGGTTATGCAAGGAGGACAAAATCCAGAATTTAATAGAACATACGTTGATTCGGGGAAAAGTACTTCTCCTTCAAATTTAATTCCAGGTGGGGGGGATCAATCAAATAAAACAAGATTTCCAAGACGTAAAGTTCCTCCAGAAATGTCACAACCATACTTTTCAGAAATTAATCAATCATCACCATTGTCACCTAATAATAATAATAATAATAATAATAATAATAATAATAATAGTAATAGTAATAATAATCATCGTAATAATAATAATAATAATAATGCTGGTGGATTTGATCCAAAAATTTCAGAACGTTGGAAGGTATCACAACCCGAAGAGTTCAGTTCTTTATCAGAAGAGTCGCCAGACATAAATAAAATTGGAGGACCTATGACTTTTCCGAGACCACATGATTTTTTACAAAAACAAGGAAGTAATCATATGTACCCGGATCACAAAATACTATCTTTTGGAGCACCTTCAAATTATCCTTATAGCAAAAAATCCCATCGGCGGGCGGTATCTAATGATAGGGAGAACCTTGATTTTCCAATTTCATCATTATCGCAACATCGTATAGGTATTGATTATTCCCGTAGTAACACTTCTTTAAAACCTAGGTCACAACCATTAAAACAAATAGAACATCCATCTGTTTTGCAGCCAGCGAATGGAAAAAATATGAGAAGTTCTTCTAGTCGAGAAAATATTATAGAAAGTGTTAGAAGTTCAGATAATGATGTACGAAATAATCCACCACCGCCAGTACCACCAAAGCCTAATAGCGTAGCACAGAATTCTCAACAACAATCTTTAATACCAGCTGCTTCCGGAGGAGTATATATGCGTAGTAGTAGATCTCAACCTCATTTACCCCTATCTAAACCACCGTCTTCTTTAAATGATATTAGTTCACGAGATCCACCAGAGTCAGATCGTTATAAACGTACCATGCATGTGGTAACATCTGAGCCTGATCTTACTCTTAAGAAACCTGATATGCGGCAATCGGCAGGAAAAGAATATAATCGCCATTCTATAGTTCGAACCCATTCCATTAAAGCTCTGTTTCCAGAAGAAGGAGACGAGCCTCAATTATGGCCAAAAATCACGTCCTCAACTCATCCAAAGAAAGCAGAAGAATCATTTTGGGCAAAACCTGCAACAAAACTTTTGCAAAATGATAGTAATTTACCATTTATTAATGATGATGAACTTCCTACCAGAACTTCTAGTCTAACAAGTTCTTTGGATAATTCTAGTATTGAAGATGATGATAGTGGATTTTGGGCGCAAAAGCCTAAAATATCATCTATACCTAAGTCTTTAAATTATACATCAAATGATAGTGGGGGTGATGAAAGTTTTTGGGCTCAAAAACCAATTTCAAGTAAATCGATTGAAGTAAAGAATAAAGCTGTTATAGCTGATGCAACCTCCGAGGAGATCTATGCTCAAAATTCAAAACCATCTTCAAATAATGGACAATCAATAAATTCCCTTGTTATGCATAAAGATGAAACAATAGATTCAGCTGTAAGCTTAACTTCAGTTCACAAAACTTATGATGATAATAATAATGGTGAACAAGAACAAAATATAAGAAATGCAAAATCTAATAATGACATAAACGAACTAGGAATTAATAATTATGAATGTTCAAAAGAAAATTCCACACCTAAACCTCCGAAACAGGAAAAAAATAGATCTTCGGGTTTAGCACGTACAGTGTCGATGCGTAGAGGCGTAGATGAATCATGGGTGGTTCGTCCTACAGCTGAAGATCTTTTTGAGCATTTAGAACAATACTTTCCTGGTCATGATCTTGACAAACCTATTATAGATGCAAATGGTCCTTCTGTTCAACAACCAAGTAATAATGAAGAATCAAAAAGTGTACCTATTGTACCGGGAAAAACTGGAGGAATACAAAGAGGAAAATCCATTCGTGCTGCGGCTCGTGAAGCACATGAACGTGAACAACGTGAAAAGAGAGAAAGGAGTAAAAGTAAATTAATTGGTGTGGTCAATACTATTAAAGCAGGTCAAAGATTAAGTAGAAAGCCCACTACTAAATTATGGGATAAGAAAGTTGTTGAAGAAGTTCCTTCACATAAAAAACCTTGTCCCCCAGATGCCCCTCCTTGTGAATCTGTTCCTGCTGAAAGAAAACCTTGTCCCCCAGATGCTCCTCCTTGTGAATCTGTTCCTGCTGAAAGAAAACGTTTGTATATATTTATCTGCATACCAATTTCTAGGTTAATAAAATTTGGTATTCTAATCATGTATTTTTTTTTTTAAAAAACGAAAAAAAGCTGTAAAATGGGTGAAAGGTGAACTTATTGGTAAAGGAACATTTGGAAAGGTATTTCTTGCTATGAATATGAACTCTTCTGAAATAATGGCAGTCAAACAAATCGAGTTACCAACAACGAAGTCGGATAAATTGAATGAGAGGCAACAAAACTTGGTATAATTACGATTAAGTAAAAAGAAAAATAATACTTTGTCAATTTATAATAAATACCTTGATCTAATTATACTTTTCTTTTAATAAAGGTCAAATCGTTCACTGACGAAATGGAAATTCTTAAAGATTTAGATCATGATCATATTGTCCAATATATAGGTTAGTTTCTTCTTTTATTTCATACATTTCAATAGACATTTAATTTATATACAATGAATTAATAGGGTTTGAAAGAAATAAGGAAACCATTAATATTTTTCTTGAATATGTTAATGGTGGATCCATTGGTACCTGTTTAAGAATTTATGGAGCGTTCGAAGAACCTGTCGTAAGATCATTCACACGGCAGATTTTATTAGGGTTGCAGTACTTACATAATAAAAGAATATTACACAGAGTATATGTTCTTTTATTTCTAATTTACTTGTGATGCACGTTAACATTACTGATATTTTCTTTGTTTATTAGGACATTAAAGCAGATAATATTCTTGTCGACGAAGAAGGGTGTTGTAAGATTTCTGATTTTGGAATCTCGAAGAAAAGTGGTATGTGTTTATTAAACCTGTTTCTTTAAATAGGTTTGTATATAACTTCACAAATACTTTTAATTAGATCATGCCCTAGCTGCCTATGATTACAATTCAAATATGTCATTGCAAGGCACTATCTTCTGGATGGCACCAGAGGTGTTTACTAGAGGTTATAGTGCTAAGGTTGACATATGGTAAAATCTTTTTTGTACAATTATATTATGTATTGTAAGTATGTTGAATTATATAACATAATTTTGATTTGATACATTATAGGAGTCTGGGTTGTGTTGTACTTGAAATGTTTGCCGGGGAAAGACCTTGGTCTGAATTAACGGACCTTGCTGCAATGTTTAAGGTTGGTCTATCGGTACAAAGTTTACTAAAATTATTGTTAATTAAATATTATTAACCTTATATTTTATAATTTTGAATGATACGTAGCTTGGAAGCGAGAAAAAAGCACCTCCAATAAAAAAAGACATCATAATGTCATATGAAGCAAGAAAGTTTATAGATCGATGCTTTATAATGTTAGTTTTGTTGGATAAATTTTTTTTTATAATTCAAATTAATGATACGATTTTATTTATTCGTATTTAAAAGAGAGCCAGATGAACGGCCAACCGCCGAAAAACTTTTAGATGATGCCTTTGTACAAGAAGATCCTGACTTTCATTTTAAGGTAAGATCCTTTATTAAAAGATTATGTAGTTTGGTTGATTACTTTTTTCCTTTTTTTACTCCACTTTTTAAATATTATTTATTGACTTACGAATTTTGTAGGAGTATATATCAATACCTGGACGCGCTTAAATAATTAAATTATTAAACAAATATATTATATATTTTATATTGACGAATACAAAATTTTTTATTTATTGTAACTTTTTTTTTTTTCCAATAAAATCATGGTTATTTTATTAGTTTTATTATCCGTTTTTCCATTCCATAATTAATCTTAGCTTTTTTTATGATTTATTTTTTTTAAAAAGAAAAAAATATATATATTCTTTATAATACTTTTTAACCAATTATTATTATTATTATTATTATTTATATATTTATATTTATATGTATATATTTGTGATTTAATAGTCTTTGTTAATAAATTTTTTTTTTTGTATTTCAAAAAAAAAAAAAAATTTATTATATCTGAAATTTCTCAGTCTTTTTATATTAAAATATATATTATTTTATCTAGAAAATTACAGTCGGATTTTATAAAAGTAATTAATTATATAAATTATAATGAAAATAAAATATAAAAATATTTATAAATAATTAAAATAGATACTTATTTAATTTTTAATTTATAATTTGCAAAATTTTAATATTTTTTTAATAAAAATTACAATTTAATTTTTATATATAAGAAACATTACTAATCAATCATGTATTTGCAAGTATTCTAAAATTGCAATTTATTTTATTAATATATAATAATAAAAAAATCTATTTTTTAAAGATTAGATTATTTTTTTATTATATTTTTAAATTTTTATGATTTTTAATAAGATATTATCTTAAATTATTATTAGAACATACTAAAATCATTTTATTATTTAGCAATCTTTATATATGACTGGTTTAGATTTATTATGATGTTTAAAATTATGCCTTTACAAAGGTTTTGATATTCTTGCAAATTATATAATAATTTAGAATTATATATTAATTGGATTTAATAAATTATTAAATTTATTCATTATTAGCGAATAGCAATATATAATGTTACTTGAAAAATAGAATGTTTATTTTAAATAAAAGATTAAGTTTGTTATATTACAAACTTTAAGTTGATTGATGAAATATCCTTGATCGCTGCTACTATTCATCATTAAAGTGAGTTATATAAATATTATGAAAAATTAAATAAAAAAGTAATTTTATTAAATATAAAAGAATGTGTTTTATTAAAGATTATAATATTATAGATAATTATATAATTATCATTGCTAATTCTTTACGTTACATTTCTTTTAAATTAATTACTCCAAAATTGCCTGTTTTAATAATCTTAACTATTCTATTTATACATTTTGAATTGATTTAAAATTACAGATATATTAAATAATTATTATATAAAAATTACCTTTAATTACTTAATCATTACATAATTATTATTACATATTTCATTGTATAGTTACTATATCATGACTAAAGATGGTACAGCAATTGATTTCAAATTTACAAAATGTTGCAACATAAGCTAAAATTAGTTGCAACATATATAGGTTAAAACTAATTGCAACATAAGTTGCAACATTAAAAGTTGCAACATATTAATTACAGTTTCCATCTTTAATCATGACTATATAATAATTACTAATACCTTATCTATGATTTAATAATTATTATATTGACTCCTACTTTTTAGATATTGCATATTGTATCACATAATACCAATTTTATTGATTGATATTACAATTTATGATCACATTTTCATTATGAGATAACTTGTTATGGTTTCTTTGACAATAAATATTTAATCATGCTTTTTGTATCATATTCCTAATCACATGATTTACTGTGTCTTATTTTCATTTAGATAATAATAATATCTAAGTTAAAAATTATATACACAACTTTTTATATATTATTTTTCTATTTTTTTTTGTAATAATTTATGTATATTTTATATTATATAATATATATACATAAAAATTAATATATACATATGTAAGGTTTCTCAAAATAAATTGAATTAATATTTAATTAAATTAAATTAAATATTTGATCAAATATTTGATAAAAATTTTTAATTTATATAATTAAATATTAAAATAAAAGTTATTTCTAAAAGTTTAATAAAAAATTATTAGTAAACTATACTAAAAATTTTAAAATAACTTTTACTAAAATTTTAGTAACAAATATCTTCATGACTTTAAATATATTTTTTATTAAAAAGAACTTAGTAAATAACTTAGCAATTTCAGAAATAATTTTTATTAAAAAACTTAGTAATAATTATTTTTATAGTTTTAAAGATATTTTTTATTAAAAAAATCTAGTAATCAATATCTTTACAATTTAGAGATATTTTTTATTAACAAATATTTAATAAAAAAGCTTTAAAAAGAACTTTACTAATTGATTTAAATCAAATCAAATATTTAAATACTTAATTTAAATTTGATCAAATTAAATAAAAAATTAATTTTTATTTGATTAAATAAATGATACTTTGATTTGAATTTGATTAAATTAAAGCAAATAAATTTATATTTGTATTTGATTTAATTTTTAAATTAAATATTCAAAAATTAAAAAAACCTACCTACTTATATGTATATTATATATATAGATTTTACATATTAGTTAGATTCTTTTTAATAAACTATAAATATATTATTGGATTTATTTGTAATTTTAATTTGCAAATTTGTATTTATTCTAAAATCAGACCTTAAATTTATATTAAAAAAAATATTTATTATTATTATTCAAAAAAAAATAAGTTATTTATTTTTAGGTAAGAGATTAAGTTAATTAAATCATAAATTTCAAATTAATTGATAAAATATCCTTCATCATTACTATTATCTATTATCAAAGATAACAATTTCATCATAACTTTTAAAGTTGAATTATAATAATTTATTTAAGTATATAAACTAAGATTGCTAGACAAAATGTAAAGTTTAAATAAATATCTAAATGGTAAAGATAAAACTTAGTTAAATTATATTAAACCTTTATTAAAAATAAAATTATATCAAAGCTTATAAAAATGGTAAAACTATATCAAATAGTTAGTAAAAATTTAGCAAAACTAAAGGTTTAGATATTTAACAATCCAAAATGAGTTTAAACAAGCAACCTTAATGTAAACTTAATAAAATATTATAAAGATTTATATAAGTGAGTTATACAAATATTATTAAAAATAAATAAAAGGATAATTTTATTAAATATAAAAGAATATGTTTATTAAAAAATTATAATATTATATTTAATTATACAATAATAATTACTAATACTTCAAACTATATTCTCTCCAAAACTTACTGCTTAAAATTAACTGCTAAAATTTATTTTTGTCAAATAACCCTAACTATTATATTTATATATTTTAGATTAATCTAAAATTATAGATATGGGGTGTGAGCTAGGAAAATGACCTTCTGAGATTAATTTACCATTTTGAGTAAATGATAAACAAAGCTTTTTG
>CAMKVN010003126.1:0-11332 GCA_946474995.1 Funneliformis geosporum
TCGATGATCTGAACGTAATTATTATTCTAGATGGTCTTCAAGTGGCAATGAATGACCCCGATGATGGTAAAAATAAACAATCTTTTTTTTACAATTGTATCTCCTCACTTGGCATTCTTTCACTTTCTGGCCCATTCGTTGTTACCTGTTGTACAGCTACCATTAGCATGCCCATTCACAATTTTCTTGCCAGTTCACAACAAAAAAGAGTTTTTCTCCCAGTGACTTCATTAAAACCTCCTAAAATAAACAACCACCCAGTTTTTGTCGATAATCCAGTCATGAGGATGCTCATAAATGATATGGGTGGTCATGGGCGTGCATTGGAGGCGTTAGAAGTGTCTGTTAGAGAAAAAGATTTGGACAATGTTAATTTTATTGATCTAATAAATAATGTACGATCAAAACTCATTGATAATTATCAAGGATGGTTAAGTAAAACCATTTATTTGAAACCGGTCCTCCGCATTATTCTTTCACGTACACAAGTTGATAAAAATCAAGATATTTCTACATTTGAAGGGAAAGGAATAAAAGTAGATGACGTAACACAATTTGGTCTCGTTCGATTTGAAAGTCGAAGCACGGATCAAGTGGTTGGATATCTTACATGTCCGTATATTTGGCTATGGATAATGGCGCATGCGTTATCAAATGATAAACTTTTACAGAACTGGGATTTTAACTATTACAACGAAGTACGCAATAAAACAGGGGACCCAAGCATACCACCCGGTTGCCAATACTGGCAAAATTTTGAGTACTTTGTTGCTCAATTTCGCTCTCTAAAATCGAATATCTATGATGATGATGAACAAGTTGAACTCAGAGTCATTCATTATGGTGCCAAGCATAATTTTGGCAATAGTTCCATATACAATCGAAGACTTACATTAGAACGATCAGTTAAAAGGGTCAGCACCAAGTCTGAAAATTATAACCAAGATGCAAAAATTTTGTGTCAACATGGAGATGTTGATGTTACAAATGCGAGACATATTATAATCAATGCACTTAGTGCTGAATCTGGGGATAGCTTTTGTCCGATTCAAATGGTAGGGAATGAACAACTAAAAACGGAGACACATCAATGCAAATTGGTAAAACAAATCATTTCTCAGGAAAGTTTTAAAGATGAACATGAAAAAGCAACGAGTCCGGGGGATATTTTCATTCTTTACACATCAGCATCCTCCAAAAAACTTGAACTTCATCAGCCAATGTCTGCAATCGTTTGTAAAGACAACTGGGAAGAATATTTCGGATCTTTTGCTGGAAGATGCTATAATTATGCCATGGGACCACCAAATATTAATGAAGCGACCTACACTCAGCTGACTGGAATAGATTTCATTGCAGAAGCACGTGCTAGAACTATCATGGAAGAACGAAACAAACGCAAATTTTCTGGTATAGACGATTGTCTAAGTAGAACAAAAATTCCGCATATATTTCTTGAACCTTTTTTTTCGGATATTGAGTAAATTGTTATATCTCAACTATAGTCATTATAAACATAATGTGAAAACTTAGCTAATCGCATATCTTTTTTTACTGTGATTTAAAATTCAAAAATATAAAATCTTTATTGTTTTGTAAAATGTGAAAAATAAAAGGCGCCATTATGCTTCCATAATTTCCAAAAATTCAGAGCAGAGAAAAAATAAAACAATAATTTTCGCTCTTACCTTTATATTTTTGCATTCCACTCCGCCTCACATTTACAGTGAACTCTTTGATAACGATTTCCTCGATCATTTTTAATGCACGTATAAAACATTGCTCGATTTGAAATATCTATAATGGAACCAATGTAATCAAGAATATTCTTCTTTAAAATAAATGATGATTATCTTTAAAGAATTCGGAGAAGATCGAACGTGATGCGTGAATCTATTTACACAGAAGTTTTTTTTGAATTTTAATAAGCAAATATCGGGAAACTCACGATACTATTATTAAATTCAATGAAAAGTTTGCAGTGGTTGAGAAGAAAATACTTTTTTACTTATGAAGCTTCATCATCGATCTAATCAAGCACACATCAAGGCTGGCAATGTCTAGATGACGTTCGTCATGTCCAAGATTTATAATGACATGCTGGTCAATTGCGACGAAATTTCAAGGGGTAGAAAATCAATTTGAAAGAAGAAAATCGAGTGGCATTGGAGGTTTAAGGAAATTCCTCATCACTAGTACATTGGTATCGACAATCATGTTTTATTAGCTCAGTTTTTAAAACTTTTTGTGTCTATTCTATACATCTAAAACATGATACCTGACGAACGGTATCTGGTCTCATTAGTTTAAAACGAATCAGTAACGAAGAACTTTAAAGAATATGAGAGGTGTTTTTTGTATGGATCAATGAAGAATTTTTTCTTCTGATGTCGGAAGAAATAGTGATTAACCTTTACTACAAAGCGGTGATGTGTGTATATTCAGCATGTTTGGGGCTTCATAAAATACATTACAGAAAGGATTTGGAAAATAAGGAAGGCCGAATGCTACAGAGAGGGATGAATTTGAGAAAAAAAGCTTATGTAGTCATCTAATGTTTGTTAATACATCTTAGCGGAAAACGTCATTATTCATTAACTAGAATTTGCAGTTTCAGTCTACCAAGCAGAATTATTTTTATAAAACGAAAATAAATTTTTTTTTATAATAGATTATACAATTATAGATAATATAATAAATATTAAAGGCTTTTGTTTCAAAGAGTTGTATTCTTCAATATTTTTTTTTATGATTTTATAGTAATTTTAGCAAATAAAATCTGCTCGTAAAAGTACGTTTAATTTTTATTATTGACTGTTATTATTAAAAAGCATTAGAATCAATATTATAAAAAGCGATTAAAGCATTTCGTAATAGCATATTCTTTAAAGTTATTATGCAATTAAAAAAATATTTCAATTTAGGTTTTGTGAACCAAATTATGCAAATAAAATTTTCCAATGCTTTACTTAAAACAAGAATCAAGTTTGAACGTTCTTTAGCTTTATTGTCCTTAATTAACTAACATAAGTTGAAAAAAAAAAATACATAGCGAATTAATTGGGATGAATGATGAAACTTATGAATCAATCGAAAAGATGTCACCAAATACTTTTGTTGAAATATCTTGGGATGATAAAGATTTACGGACAAATTCATTATTAGTAAACATACAAAAAGTTGTACTATATTTCTTTTAAAACATTTTCAAGAAAATGTTTAATCATCCTTCATATGGTAGTATTCAAGGAATCTTATTAGATAATTTACGATGTATTGTCTGAAAGAAACAAAAATTCTTTACATAAATACTTTAATTCGTGATCTGCCGATCATCGATAGAAAATCTATAATTGATTTCCGGGTAAAATTTCCTAATTAGTTAGCACAAACGATAAAAATCCCTCAAAGAAAATTACATTTTTGTTAATGTTGGCGTCAACACCCTCCCTCACGTGGAAAGAAAATTTATTAAAAAACTGGATGCTGCGATTTCGTAATTTTCTTATACTCAAATAAATTAATTTTGCAATCTATTTCACTTCAAAATCTTCAATTATGGGCAAAGGAACGGATAAAATGTAAGTTCCTTTATAACAACACTGTTGAAATTTATTTAAGTGGTTCGTCCTTACACGAATTTTGATGTTTTATTATTGGATTAGGTACATTACGCATTCCGGTAAAATTATAATTCTGTTATTTTATAGGATTTCTTTAAATGGATAAAATACATATTTAATTTTCAATATAGAATGGTCTGGAGAATTTGGAGGAATGCAGTTTGGAGGAATCCAGGCTAGAAAGAAAACCGACGTTTTTAAAAGACTTCCATTCTATTGTTGCTCGCTTACATTGCAGCCTTTCGAGCATCCTGTATGCACTCCTGATGGTATCATCTTTGATCTAAGGTTCTGAGGCAGTATTTATTAACTAGACTGTTATTATAAAAGTGATCGAGCACTTTTTGTTTTTATACGTTAATTATTGAATCTTTTAAATAGGCATATACGTCTCTATTTGAAAAAATTTGGAATGAATCCTGTAACCGGTGAAAAGTTAGACGTGAATTCATTAATTAGTCTTAACTTTTTTAAAAATCCTGAAGGTATGTGATTCACAATTTTAACCATGCATAATCGGTATCCTTATTAATAAATGACCCCATTCTTAGATGAATATCATTGTCCGGTAACCTTTAAAGTATTCAGTGATCATACACATATTGTTGCTATAAAGACTACAGGCAATGTATATTCATATGAAGCGATTGATCGGCTGAATATTAAAACGAGACATTGGAAAGATTTATTATCAGACGAACCATTTACACGAAAAGATATAATAACTATACAGGTAAATTTGCTCACCTTTGTATTTGATATTAGTAATTCAATATGTAAACCTTTTTATGCTAATTATAATATAGGATCCTCATAACCTTGAAGTTCGTAATTTATCAAATTTCCATTATCTTAAAAATAATTTGAAGTTAAAAGATGGTATGCAAATTTTATAAGACGAAAGCTCAATTCATTAGTAAAAAGATTAAATTTGGCAATTTTTTTCTAGACGAATCAAACGATCCTTTAAGCAATATAAATTTAAGTGCTACGGGTTCGGCGGAACGTGTTCTCTCGAAGATTTCTTGCAAGGTATAATATATGCACATTATCATTTCAAATTAAAGTGATACTTGTAATCTTATTATTCACTTTCATCTTTAGCATGATGAATCGGCACATGATGCAACTGTTGAAAATAAACTTCTGAAGAAAGCATCGTCTTCTACACCTACTGTAAAAAAATCAAAAAATGTTCCATATAATGCAGCGTCATATTCACGTGGATTAGCAGCTGCATCGTTTACTTCTACTGCGATGACACCAGTAACTGAAAATGAAAATGCACTTGTTGACGAAGAAGAATTCATGTTTAAAGAAATTAAGGAAAAAGGCTACGCAAGAATCGTAACTAATCTTGGAAACTTGAATATCGAATTATTTTGTGATAAGGTATGAAACGGATCTTTTTTTTTTTTTTATTAATGTTAATTGAATTATGAAGCCATTTTGTAATTTGTATTTTCTATATATATAATATATATATATTTATATTTTAAAGGCACCAAGAACTTGTTATAATTTTATAATGTTATCAAAACAAGGATATTATAATAAGTAATATTTGTACTATTATACCTTCCAAATTTTATGTTATAAGCTAATTTACCCATTTATTTAATTTACAAGGACAATATTTCATCGAAAGATCAAAAATTTTATGGTATTTATAAGTAATTTTTTTTTTTAACTTACATTTTGGATAATATTAATAATTATAATTATTTTTATTTAGATTCAAGGTGGTGATCCTACAGGTACAGGGAAGGGAGGTGAATCATATTGGAAAAAAGATTTTGCAGATGAACTTAAACGTAATCTTTCACATAATGAACGTGGGCTTATGAGTATGGCAAATAAGGGAAAGAATACAAATTCATCACAATTGTATGTATAATGTCTTTTGTTTGTTTATCTTATATTTAATTTTAAAGATTTCTTTTCATGATTCTCTTATTTGTCAATTATTTTAGTTTTTTCACTTTTCGTCCGTGTACTCACCTAGACAACAAACATACAATTTTTGGTAAAATTGTTGGAGGAAAAGAGATTCTAGATAAAATGGAATTAGTACCCACTGATGAATCCGATCGACCTTTACAGGAAATTAAAATTATTGAAGTAGCAATTTTTATAAATCCGTATGAGGAATACAAGAAAAAGTTAGAAAAGAAATTAAGTCGACAAGATGAATTTGCGGAAAGGAAACCGCGAGAAAAGACCGAAAAGGTTTGACTAAATTAATATATAAGTAAATATCAAAAATTTTTTAAGATTTTAATTTTTGTATTCTAATATCAGGATACAACTACATGGTTTGGTACGAAATTGACATCAACCGGTGCGAAAGAAAGTAATAGCAATATATCAGGTGATGTAGGAAAATATCTAAAATCAACTACATCACCTGATATACCTAAAAAAAGAGAATTGGATAATGAAGAACTTGATTCAGAACCAGTTCCTGAAATTAATAAGAAATTAAAGACTACTGGTTATAATTTTGGTAACTTTAGTAATTGGTAATAATGAATTTAATGATTGAATTTAATGATTGGCGATCCTTTTGAATAACATATGTGCATTCGTTGTGGTTTGATGAACCTGTTTAATAAGAATATTTTATATTAAAAAATCATGTTTTGATAAAAAAACATGATAATAAAATTTACTTTCCACTTCTTCAATCGAGATTTGTTTTATTTTGGAAATTTCCGATGCACTTATGATAATGCTATTCGGCTCATTGTCAACTCCTTTTTCAGGACCTAACGCCGGTGAATCTGTTTCAAGTAAAAGATTGGATAGTGGAATCTCTGCCACTAATTTTTGTTTTTGAGGTGACCGAATTATTGAAGGTGGTATTGAGAAAAAAAATCTGTGCCAAGATAGATAATATTAAGTTTATCAATATCGTGTATACATAATAGAAAAAGAACGCGTAATCCATACCCCATTTCGACTCCCCTTTTTGCATATTTTACTTGACCATCGAAAGCATGCATTACTACTTTTCTTGCGCCATAATCTCGTAAGCAGTCTAAGGCATGATATCCAGCACTACGCGAATGAACATTTAGGGGAAGGTCAAATTGAAGGGAAAGTGCAATTTGTTGCGCAAATACTTGACGTTGTATATTTTTTAATTCTTCTGTGCTTAGGTTCAGTTTAGGGTTTGAATTAATCGCATTTTGTAAAACATGGGGAGTAAAGTCTAACCCAACTAAATGAAAAAAAAATTGTGAACTAAACCTAATACTAATGGAATAATGATACTAAAAATCAACTTTAATAATACCTTCACCAATTCCGATTAATTCGGTCGACTTTTTTCGAATGAATTCAAGCATACTATTAGCTTGATCAATGCTAATTAAACTCATTGTCCCTACAGGCTGCACAGGGTGCAAACCCGCACAAGGTTCTATCATTTCTCTTAATGAATCTGATAATGACGCATCATTTTTCAATTCCAATATATTTTTAGCGTCTTCAACAGTTTCTGAAACATTAATTATCGATTTTACGTTCGCAGCTTTAGCACGTAAAAGGATTTCCTCAATTGGTGTATTTGGAAACGAAGAAGGATAAAGGTGAGCATGAACGTCTATTAAATATTGATACATTTTTAAATGATGGACTTTTAATGTTTCGGATCTACGTACCGATATCACGGTTCTGGTTTTTTTTTTTTTTATACATCATCAATTTCGGGTATCATTGTCATTCATAAAACTAGCACTCCCTCCGTTTTAATTTTACGCGTTTGATCAGTTCGCATACCTTTATACATACAATATGCCTCCAAAGGAAGATTGGGAAAAATGTAATTTGAACAATAAAATATTTGTATTATATAACTTTATTTTTTTTTGGTCATTTTGATTGAAGTAAACATATTTCATTTCTATATGATAAAGCTAAAATTGGTGAAGAAAACGATGAGAAGATTACTGGTATGTTTCTTTTTCTTTTTTCTTCTTACAAGGTTAAATCTATTATTGTTTAATTAATCCGCCTCTTATATGCAATAGCACTCGATGAAGGAGATATTGCACTTTTGAAAACTTATGTAAGTTATAGTTGAGTTTCCGGGTTTTATTATTAATTTCTTAAAATGTTCCTTGGCTTATAACTCTCGTTAACCTTGAAAGGGTCAAGGTCCTTATGCAAAAGAACTGAAAAAAACAGACAACGATATTAAGGACGTTCAAAAACGAATAAACGAAAAAATAGGTACTATATTCTTCTATAGTTAGTTAAGGTGCATGAGTATTCTGAAATTTATTTTAAATTTTTTTTTAAAATAAGGTGTCAAGGAATCAGATACCGGTCTTGCTCCGCCGAATCTTTGGGATATTCCTGCAGATAAACAAAGGATGCAAGAAGAACAACCTTTACAAGTAAATTATTAAAGAATTAACTAGTTTAACTAGTTGACATATCAACTTTAGGTTGCTCATATATGAGAATTTTCATTTACATATTAAGGTTGCTCGATGTACTAAAATCATTCAAGCTGATGGTGAAGAAGCCAAATATATTATCAACGTAAAGCAAATTGCAAAATTCGTTGTTGCGTTAGGTGAACGTGTATCACCTACAGATATTGAAGAAGGAATGCGGGTCGGGTAGGTTCAAATAATTTAATAAACTCAATATTTATGGTAAAGTTTAAACTTGGTTAAATATTTTTTATAAAATATGTATATACTTTAGTGTGGATCGAAACAAATATCAGATTCAAATTCCATTACCACCCAAAATCGATCCTTCCGTGACAATGATGCAAGTAGAGGAAAAACCCGACGTTACATATAGCGATATCGGGGGTTGCAAAGAGCAAATTGAGAAATTAAGGGAGGTTGTTGAGTTACCCTTACTTCAGGTATGTTAATTTTATTCGTTTAAAAGTCGTTTTAAATTTAATAACAGATTTATTATAAAGAGTATTTTCGACCTTAGCCTGAAAGATTCGTAAATTTGGGTATCGATCCTCCTAAAGGAGTTTTACTATATGGTCCTCCGGGAACCGGTAAAACTTTATGTGCTCGTGCAGTAGCAAATCGAACAGACGCAACATTTATTCGTGTTATTGGATCTGAACTTGTTCAAAAGTAATTATATATTTTATGTTTTACTAAAAAATTATAAATTGGTGACATTTTGTTTTAATAGGTATGTTGGTGAAGGTGCACGTATGGTTCGTGAATTATTTGAAATGGCACGAACCAAAAAAGCCTGTATCATATTTTTTGATGAAGTAGATGCCATTGGAGGTATAACTTATTAAAGTTCCTTCATTCGATCATTTGATAATTTAAATATATATTAACTACTTGTGATTAATAGGTGCACGTTATGATGACGGTGCTGGAGGTGATAACGAGGTTCAAAGAACTATGTTGGAATTGATCAATCAGTTAGATGGTTTTGATCCACGAGGAAATATTAAAGTTCTGATGGCAACGAATCGGTAGATAATCAATTTTATTAATAGTTCTTTATTAAGCAATTATAGATAGAAAAAGAAATAATAAAACCTTTTATCGACAGTCCTGATACTCTGGATCCAGCATTATTACGTCCAGGTCGTTTAGATCGTAAAGTAGAGTTTTCATTGCCCGATTTAGAGGTAGATATGAACTTTATATTTAACACATTATACGTTAAGGTTGAACATTATTATACGATTTTATAGGGTCGTTCGCATATTTTAAAGATTCATGCTAAAAGGTAAATTGACATAAAACTCAATCATGATTATTGCTATTAAAAAACCACGTTATAAATTATCATTAAATTTTATTTACATTTATATTATTAGCATGTCGGTGGAGCGTGATATTCGATATGAGTTGATAGGACGTCTTTGTCCAAATAGTACCGGTATGTTTTTAAAAAAAAAAATGAAAATTAAATTATAGATTATTTATTTAGTTTGCCATTTTTGACATAATCTTACCTTTAATGATAGGTGCTGAATTGCGTAGTGTATGTACAGAAGCCGGAATGTTTGCAATTAGATCTAGAAGAAAGGTAATTCCCATAATTAATGTATTAAAATACATTTCGTGTATTACGTGTGAAAAATTTAAATTTGATATAACTCAATTTAATATTCTGTAGGTTGCTACAGAAAAAGATTTCCTGGAAGCTGTTAATAAAGTTATCAAGGTAATCTTAGTAATTTTTGTATTAAACTTACTTTATTATTATGTTTGCTTATTCTGTTTATTAATTTTACAGTCATACGCAAAATTCTCGTCTACTCCAAGGTATAATTTTGTTTTCAAATTTGCAACTCTTATAATGCATATCGTTTTCGATTATATGATTAAATCATCTATTTTATTTTTATAGATATATGACTTACAATTAATTAGAATAATAAAATTTTTACATTCATTGTACACTTTTTTTCAATAATATTTATTAAATGTGCAAATGCACTTTAAATTTATGATTATATTTTATATAATTGTTGTTCTGAATAACAAAAAGTGTATCAATTTTAACCTTGAATTTACAAAATTGTTATTATATTGGTCTCATGCTAATTTGTTTCCAGTAATCTGACGACTTTACAACCTTAGAAAATCTCATGTCTTACAGGTATCTGGAATTCCTTAGAATTATTTCGCTTAAATATTTGAACTCAAAGGCTTAGGTTAAGGACTTAGAGAATTATTTATTCTTAGTAATGAACTCAAAAGCAAGTCTAGTGTAGTAGTTCACAACCAAATCCTAGTTAGATGAGACACATGGGAAAAATAATTATATTTTCAAATTGATTCCTTTGTTTATTATTTGAAACTTGCAAGAGTTAATTTACAACCTAAGTAAAAATTATTCCATTTATGCAAAATTAATTGGCTTTAGCTAATTGCTATATCATAGACTAATTAAATTTGTAAATACAAATGCAAAAATAAAACAAATGCAAAAATATGAAATATAATAAATATAATAGATATAAGAAATATATAGAAGAAAATAAATGTAAGTATATAATAAAAATAATAAAACAATACAATTTGGATTATATATGAAGTCGAAATATATCATTTCAGATATCCGAAATGGTCAAAATGGTTGAAATCATTTTTTTTTGATACTTTTACTAGGCATGCGCTGATAGTAAAGTTTAGCTGCATACCCTTCAACAGAATGATATGATTTACGATATATAATTACCACTTTAACCCCCTTTGGTATATTGCAACACAGTGTGAAATTGCATTAAACCTAGGTGAATGAGTGTCACTACTAAAGATGGTACCCATAATTAATTTAACAATATGTTATAATTATAAAATTTTATGATCTTGTTGCAACATTTGTTATAATATGTTATAATTATTAAAAAATTTATATAATGTTGCAACAACATTAGATGTTGTAACATTTTAATTATGGTATCTATCTTTAGTCACTATTCGAGTAGACTGCCAAACCACTAAACCTTATGGTAGAATACTTTGGTACTCGTTATCATTCACATTCATCACAACTACTGGAAAGAGGGTCAAGAACAACCTAAATGATAGCCTACACCATAGTTGCCTCACCATACATCAAAATCATCCTAAGAATCGAACTCAAGCCTTCAAACCCTAGTTGTGATATAGGCATAATTAAGGTTGCTGGACGAAATCAAGAGTTTAGACAGACGTCTAAATGGTAAAAGTAAAACTTGGTTAAATTAT